>PDGT01000014.1:6450002-6524018 GCA_003671415.1 Megathymus violae | reverse complement strand
GGGGGGGGTTCGGGCGTCCCCGTAGTCTCCAAGCTAAGGCTCCAATGACGCGCCGACACTGACTCTATCGCGGGGCTACCGACGCAACGCCTCGTTCAACTGCCATTCCCATGATATTCACTCCGTCCAATTTAACAAATGATGAAAAGCAAGAGGATTAAAAATTCTTTTCCACAGCGGCTGTAGTTCCCCTCACTTAAACTTTCTAGAGACTGCACAGCCGGACTTGCTCGTCCTGACTGAGACGCAGATTGGATGTCCATCCAGCGTGGCGTACCTAGAATATCCAGGTTACACAATTGAGCACAATTTTCAGCTTTGTGCCGGAGTTTGCGTGTACGCCCGTAATGACATCTGCTGTCTGCGTCTCCGTCACCTTGAAGACCCCATCATGTCTATAGTTTGGGTTTTGGTAGATACAGGAATCGACAAGATTTACATGTATCCTGTGTTCACAGCGGTGACCATGAGATGCGTGTAAAGAGGCTTATTGGAGACCCAAATCTGGTTAAAACCAATCTGCAAAGCCTTGAGTATAGGTACAGGGTTGTCAGCCTCTCGGTCTTCTATAGGATACGTATTGGAGAGTGTGCACAGGAATTGTTCAAATTAAATGCCCCGTTCCTCCATCAGACAACTCGACGTATGGCTGGTTTCCATCCTTATGTAGTGAACGTACCACCTGCACGGACGGCGCGGTTTGCGTCTTCCTTCATTATGCGCTCTGCATAGAACTGGAATAACTTGCCCGCGTCGGTGTTACCGGCTACTTACGATGTGGGAGTCTTCCAGAGGAGAGTGAATAAGCTATTATAAGTTAGTGCGTTTACCATCTTAGACTTCATCACCACTTACCATCAGGTGGGATTGTTGTCAAGCATAAACTTATTTTATGTAAAAAAAATACGGTATATCGACGCTGGCCACTGCTTTCCCGCTGCGCGCTCTAGTGCCGGGGAATCGTCCACTCGTCTACACCGTGCTGCGCGACTCCTGACTACATCTCCGTATTCTCGGGCCGCCTATCACCTTCCGGCCGTGTTCACCAAGAGAGTATTACGTTGCGGAGTAGAAACAGAACGGCCGTACACCCACGACCTCATACTCCTATGTATGTGCTGCGCTGAGCTGGCTGCTTGCAAATAAATTGTTATTAATATCAGTGCCTAAGTTTCATTCCGCACCTTATTTTAGTTGTGCCTAGAAACAATGAAGTTTAGCGGCGCACTCAGTCCTTCTAAAGTTAGCCATGAAATATTTCTTCTTCTACCTCCACATAATTGATGTTTGTCTTTCATCTCAATCAGGAATACGCCTGACCAATTTACATTGTGATTTAGTGTTACATAACCAAGCAATCATCTAAGATATAGTGAAGCAATAGAGAAACGTAGCGCCATGCATGTGGAAATTTATTGTTGCAATTACGTGGATCTGTTTATGGCATGTAACTAAATAGGTATGGAGACTTATGCTCCGTCTCGAACAGATGCTGTTAAGATATATATACAGTTGATCGATCCACTAAATTAAATATGGGTATTCACTACTATCCATAACGTCCAACTGATGGGTTCAGGTCAGCTCTCTTCTCAGGTTATTTGGATGTTACGTTATCTTAATATAAATAATTTATTTATCAATTACTAGCGACCTGCCCCGTTTTCGTTAGGGTGTCCAATTACGCTAATTTATTCATGTAATATACATAACTTTTAGATTATGTCCATCCGAAATAATATATCTTTTTAATGGTAAAATAATTTGTTAAGTGCATTGGTTCCAAAGGTTCCGCATAAACTCATAAAATTTGTAGTCTCTCTATAACATTAGTGTATATAAGAAAGCCTCTTAATTTTTTTAACTCAAATTATAATTGGATCAGAATACTGACGCAAACAAGATATTCTGTCTTTGCGGTGCTTATAACGAATGGCAAAATAAAGTAGCTAAAAGCTAAGACCACAGATCTTTGCACTGGAGAGATTTTCTCGTCGAAAAAATACTTTATCTTGCGCGAATGTAAAAAATAATACTTTTTCTTACCTCAAAATCGACCCAGCCGTTTAAAACTCCAGCAATTTTATGAGTCTCGTACCACAATACCGGTATCACAGTTATAGGAAACAAGTACACCGTAAACAAATATTCGATGACAGCTTCTTCGAATTTTCCTTCAGAAGTGCGGAAAATTTGAACTTTGTGCAGAGAAAGGTACATAAGGTAGCTGATTAACGATGAAAAGAAAAATAAGGAGTACAGCATAGAAGGAGATGCCAACTGGAACTGATTGACGCCAGGGGAAGGTCTCGTTAGCGGGAGCACACCCATAATACGCAGTAAAGTAAACACTGGTTTTATATTTTCGTATACAATATCTTTATAAATTTTTGGCGGAATCAAATTATCTCTTAGCGGGCTAACAGAGTTTGGTGAAGGACTTTTTACATAAGGAGTCCGCGTGGGAGTGACGTCCAGGAAAATTATTTTATTTTTACGCTTGGCGTCAATTTGGGTCGCGAAGGCATTTTGCAAGCTGATAGTCGGCGGGTACAAGTTATGTTGCGTATATAGCTTAGACATATTTGAAATAATATTGCTCTACTCTGAGGAGTTTGAGGGGAGAGCGAGCGAATGACTTGAATTGTGTCGTGCCAGTGAATTTAATGACTAGCTCTTTTAAATCATCGGTTCCGGTAATATTTCAAATGTTGACGGGTTGATTAGTGCTCAAAAGCGCTTTGAAGTTACATGAAAAATTTCCAGTGTGTTCTTCACCTTGAGTGCTGCCTTGGCGGAGGTGCCAAATGGTTGTTTATTGTTTTAATATTTATACGTAATTGTTTTGCTGCGCCTTGACCATTTGCCTTGAAATATCAATACTTATGTACGTCATTGACTAATCCCATTATACGAAAGAACACATTCTGGAGATTAGTCGTGGTATCTGCCTTGTAATTTTGGTTCAATTATGTTGTTAATTTAACAGCAACAACAACCATTTTTAATACTTATTCCTTAAATGGTATTTGAGTTTGGTCTAATATCATTTGCTGCGACTTTATCATATGTCATTGGAGAAATACCCATAAATTTTAACATGTAGGTAATAAGGTAGGTACGTGACGTCGAAATGGCGTCACATCGACGTTTAGAGTCCTTTTGTAGCGTTGTCCATTTAACATAAGATAATAAGTTAACTCGTTTGCCAAGCATTATTATAACAATAAGATAGAACTTAAGGAGAAACACAGAAATTCGTTCGTTGAAATATATTTCTTATATTTACTGATATAACTTTTTGAGTTGATTGCAATAGATAGTTTTGAAAGATTGAAATAGTGATAAGTGAAGGAAAAAAAGTTCCAGAATGGTGTTTACACTACAGTAAAAGAAAAAAGGTTAATTTGCAGTTATGTATATTATACGAAAGAAGGAAATGTTTAGTGTCATTAGATTCACATAAATAAATAATAAAATAATAAATAAACGTTTACACACTCACACCCCCGCACTAGGATTCCCTGTGTTGCGGGTGGCATGGACATGCACAATTATCACATCACATACACCTATGACCCGAGAACAAACATTTATCTGTCACATAAATATCTGCCCCGGCCGGGAATCGAACCTGGGACCCCTCGTTCGGCAGGCAGGGTCACTACCAACTGGGCTACGGGGTCGTCATTCACAGGCTTTAGGATCGTGTGGTACGTGTTAAAGATGCCTATATTATGATAACTAAAGACTTATAAGGCTAAGGATCGATAATTAGGTTACATAAAATGGTAGTCCCATGAATATGTACATACCAAACAATATCGTTTTGAATTTTTCTAAAATACTTAATATGTTTAATGTAAGCGTTGTTAATGACTCATATTTTGTTTCGTATCTTTACGTTCATTAGGAATATCAATACTGGTATTTAATCTGGGCCATTTTGCGGAGCAAACAAGAAGGAAATAGTAATAAAAGTACAATAAAATATTTGATGGCCCACATCTTGAAAATAAAATATGACGTTTCAGAGGACACCTGCTCAACGATATATAAACTGGGAGTAGGTATTCTAGCTTGTATCTTGTCCCGGCAAATTAATGCTGAGGAATATTGCTTTATAGCCCATAAAGCTACCGGCAATAAATAAAATACCCGAGCGCTTGTGTAGTGGACATTGAATAACACCGTAAACTTAGTGGAGAACTGTGGATGTAGTGTTATGTTATAGCTTGTTTTTAAAAACACACGAACACATTCTGGGTATTTCTTTTTTATTGACATATCTTTTTTTATTGTTTTAGCGGCCATTGAGAAAAATGCAACGGTTGTCAAAAAATAGAGAAAGACTGTTGAAGAATGTTATGATGGAGTGTAACAACGTTTTGAATAAACACAATGCGGTAAAAATGCTGCATCAATACTTTAGTCGCGTGTGGATAAATGGGTAATTCGAGCAGAGTAACGTTTTCACAAGAATTCACTGTTTTAACAATAATTATCAAGAAACCAAAAAAAGGTATTAGTTTTCCCCACGGTTAAATACAAGTGAGGCTGCCATAGCCCCCGTTCCTTAAATAGGCTCCGCTGTAGAACGAGTTGCTGAGTGCTAAGTCATAGCAACGGTGCTGCCATCACTCAGGTCATGTGTCTCACTTAGCAAGGGTATCATGACTGTTTTCGACAAGTAGTAATTTTCTTGAAGAGTAGATAGTTCTCATTCCAACCCAAAGGTATGGACAAGGCTCTTATTGACTGGTAACGTGAATGTCGCTTTCCAATCAGTAAGCCGCTCATGGAATCCTTGTTATAATCGGGTCATCCATTCAATTCCTGGCGCCCGTGGTTTTCTAACTCTGTCAATCAGAAGATAATCTTATTAGAGCAAGTAATACAGTATAATAGTACATGTAAGACATTATGAAGTGAGCAATTAATTAATAGAGTCACCTTGTAAGAGAGAGATACTTTTATGACAAACTTTATTACTGCACTAAAAAAAATATTAACATTTTATTCTTAAACGTTGGACTTATTTATGTAATTGGAGACAACTTTGATGAAAATTTGGAGTAATTACTATAAATAAATGTATGTACTTAATGTATTTAGCTGATTTAATAAAACGTACTCTTGTGTCTTGTTACTTTAAGGTTAGTAGTGGTAGGCCCATGTAACTCATATTTCATAAATATATCCAAAAGTAACAAAGATATCTAAGCATATTGTTAACATACAATGTCTGAAACTAAAAACTTTTCGGAAAGCGGTTAAGGATAAACGCATTGTAAAATATTGTTAGCAACATGTTTAAAAATATAAGTCATTAGGGTGTCTGATTTTGATAATCACATAGCCAATTGCCTAGATCTTCTCATGAAAATACATCCAAGTAGGTACGATGTTTAGATTTCTTCCCCACTTTTAAGGTTATGTAAAGCACAGCTTCGGGTGTGTCTAGAGTATTGTTATTATAACTGGGCTGGTAATGATTAATAGAGAGGCGAGCAAAGAGACTTATTGGGAGCCGATAATTAGTTAAGACTAACTTTCAGAGTCTCGAGCACAGGCGCAGAGTAGCCAGCCTCTCAATGTCCTGTAGGAAATTTTTTTAAAGAGTGAGGAATAACACGATCTGATTTTCATCCCCGTTCAAATTCAAATTCAAAATCATTTAATCATATATATATATATTGTAACCACCGTCGCCTACCATCAGTTGTGATTGTATTCAAGCACTGATTATAAATATACAAAAAGTACCAGTACTCGAAACGATTGTTAATAATTTTTATTTGCCATTTAATAAATAACAAATTCCACGTGACATACTTACATACGAGTAAGATAATAAGTGGGTCCTCTAATTCCGTTTCGGTGGTTAAAGCCTCGATGATGCCTTTGATGGTGATCACTTAAAATCAGGTGATCTTTTGGTCCTTTGTCAGCTAAATAAATACTATGTCAAAAAAATAATGCATTCTTTATGTAATAGAAGATGACTTTAATAAACGCCTTGACAAAATAGTTTTAATAAATAGGGTATCTCAAGCCAGTTAATCTACGTTGAACCTTCGCTATGCTGAGAAATTTAATTATGTGCTTCTATTACCTACCTCGCGACTTTGCTTCTTGATTGGATTCTTAATTAATAGGCATAAAAGAGGGTTGAAAAATAATAAATATACATGCATATTAATTCCGAAAGTAGTAGTGCGTGGTGGCATGGTTCTTTACCTGCCCTGGCTATGACGGGTGGACACTTTTGGTGGCGTGGTGACACGGGTGGTCCTTTTAGAACCTACCGTGAAATGTTTTTTACGTGTTCCAGATGCAGAGCTATTTGACAATAGCTTCTATTTAGTTGGCGCAGCATCACTTATTCTTCAAATCTTTATCATAATAAGTCTTCTGTCGGTCTTTGCTTAACTATATCAACTTTTACCAAATATATCCATTTGTTTTCGAGGAGAGTAGAAGAAGATGACGAGCTTTAAATCAAACAATGGATTAACAATTTATTTAAAATTAAATGATATTCGTAGACATCAAACGTTACTGTCGTTTGTTACCAACATTAATCTGTAAACATTACTTCAGGCCTAATAAGTGTCTCAGTTACAAACGACAGAGCTACTCTGTATCCAGAATTCTGGGACAGTTCCACGATTTCTTTTATGCTAATATCTGAATATATAAGCCTGAGATATTCAAATTGTAGGTCCTTTAGCGAGAGCCTTCAATGGTCGTTCGTGTCAGCCGCAAGTAAGATTACGAATCCCTTTGGAGTCTCAATTGTAGGCGCACTATTATAATATTCTTTTTTACTTTCTTTCTTAGTACCTAATATATACTAGTTTTTTTTAAGAATTCTTGTTCAAAACTTGACAGTTCCACTGTTGGTGAGAATTTGCATTCGGCACACGTTAAATTTCTGATACATATATTGAAGACTTTGAAGAAAATTCTTATGGGTTAAAGAATATTTCAGAACAACCAGTTAAGGAGTCCAGTAGAAGTTACAATTGATATATATAGACAAATTCAGTTTGAATTGTCTATTTAGATTTCCGAAAAACCTAGTGCAAAATGTTCTAAATGTTGTTATAGTTTATATCAAAATTATTCGATGGAGAAATTTGAAATTTGGAATAGAACTAATTTCTTACAATAATTAAGGTGAATAGGTTTTTTGAAATTTCAAGGGTTGTAAAAAACTTTTTAATTAACGTATCTAATAACTTCGGAGTTTTTGTTCACATTTTTGGATTAAAACGGATATTTATGTGTATCGATATTTTATTTGTGAGGTAAGGTCATATAATTTGGTTAATATTATTGTTCTCTTATCGATGTTTTCAAAACATTTATGTAATTGTAGTAATTTATATTTGTAAATCCTATGTTACAATTTAATTTTTTTCATGTAACTGATCGATAAACGAGCAGACGAACCACCTTATGGTCGGTCACCGTCTCGATTGGACATCAGTAACACGAAAGGCATCACTAGCACCATAAGCAATGGAGGTTGGCTTGGACTCAAGGGTGAATGAAGCCTCTAATATTCCGATTAATATATTGCATTATTGATACTATCAAATGAAATTTTAATCATTAATTATATGTTCAATCTAAAACACCAAAATTCAAATATGGTAAATGAAAACACATACAGCTAATATCGATACCTATGAATATATTTTTTTTTTATAACAGCTTCAGATGTTTTAAAGGGCGTATCGGGTTATAGGTATAAATTAAAGACCGTGTCGTTGAATGTAATTGAAACATTGTCATCAACAACACAGTACCACTATCGGTAGTAAACCTCGAGGATTACACCGAGACGCACAGGGTATGGTCAAAAATGCCCTGCGTAGTAGAACAAACGGCATACTTAGTGAAGGTTGCAAATTGTGGGATCTTCCCGACCCCCTCGGGACGAGCACGGACGTTGGGTAAGTGAAGCAACGATGTGTTCAAATGAGTTTCCGGAGATTTTCGTATACGCCGGCTCCCGAGAGGCTAATAGGCCGCAAAAGTAAGGGCTATCATTCGAAGAAAAGAAAAATGACGCATCAATTTAATTTTTCTATCTATTTCTACTGTTAATTAATTTTGGAACTGCGTCGCTAGTAACAACAATAAGAATAGCAGTTTTGGTCTCGTAATTTTTTTATGTAAACTTTCGCCATATCAGCTGTCGGGTCACATGCAGCATTTTTTTTATGTAAACATTCAGCATTGAATGTCACACGCAGCATTGAATGTCACACGCAGCATTGAATGTCACACGCAGCATTGAATGTCACATGCAGCATTGAATGTCACATGCAGCATTGAATGTCACATGCAGCATTGAATGTGCATCCTATATCCCAGAGACGGCGCGTCCCCGCTTTTTAACTCTCCAACATTGCCATTGAAACTCGTTAAAATAAGTATTTGATTTTAGAGGGAAGCTGGGAGTTAGCCAGGCAAGTATAGTACCTTATCATTAATGACGGGCACTTTTAAGATTAATCTTCGTGGTACAGAGACCAGATGGTTCTTACGAGGTTCTTGGGTCAATTGCCTAGTTCGTTTTTCAGCAAGATGTCGGGTAGATTTGCTTCGGCTCAAGGCATCTGAAGAGGGAATTACATTATGTTTTTTTTATTTTTTACAATTTATCTTGTTTCAGTTATAACGGAAACCCATGCTAAAATTTTTGTTCAAAAAATTGATAAAGAAGTTATTCCTTAAAATACAATTTTATATTTATTGCTTATCAAAGTGCTTTCTTGTAATCCCAGACAGTCTCTTTGACCTCTTTACGATCTTAAGTAATATTTATTGTAGTTAAAACCGCTCTGTAAATGTTGCCCATAAAAGTTATTTCTCGTGTTGTTTGGAGCAAACCACAATCCCTTTTAAGAAATGGAAGGATTTTTCTGTACAATTTTAGAAGCTTAAGACTAATCCGAACCTGAGGTAAACTTAGGAGTTTGTTGTACACGCTACATCTCATGTTTATGCAATGGCCCTTTTACTTAAAAAGGGTTTATGAAAAATAATATTTTCAAAGTAAGTAATTATTATATTATGAGGATGAAAAAATTAATGAAACTCATATCTTTTTACTTTTGTGTTGGGCCAACTTGCTCTGTTTAGACCATAAAGTTAATATACTAGCGTAATAGAGGAACACAGTGTGCGAGTGAGATTTCGAGCTTTACGGAAAAACCTACTTGTGAGAAAGAGACGCAAGAGAATTGGCCGTAGCACTGTTTTCAAACTATTTACTCTCCATTAGTCTCCTGTCAAAAAATAGCTCTATTTTATTAATTTCTTTTCAATCTTACTATATTTTATCGGACAAACAAAAGTAAACACGAAGATGTCGTGTTCTCTGTGAGACTGCATAGCCAATTATAACAGTAACTCAAACAAAGAAACATTCCACAGATAAGTAGTGATAGTGCAACACCACTTTTACGATGCTTATTTTCATAGAAGTTGATCTTAAAATTATATAAATTAAGATTATTAACATGCAGGAAATGCTGCATTTTATGAATAATAACCTATTTTTTTTTAATTATGTGTAAAATAAAAATATATTGTGTACATGAAAATGATACTGTTTCGTATAGGGCTTACCCAATTCTATCGATACGTGGATGATTTTTAAATAGGTATAAATACATATTTTTTGTTTTATCTAGATTTGTTCATATTTTGCCGTTTTAGTTTCCGTTACAGCTTGTAAACACATTAGACAAAAAATTGATTAGACTGATATAACGATGCATCTTTGGCTTTTGAATTAGATTGATAAAATTTGGCGAATTTTATATTTGTTATTATTATGATATGACAATATCCAGCGAATGTGATGTCATATTTATTGACAAAAGACTTCAAGGTTTCCTGTAAAGGCAGTTCAAAAATAAAAATGGATTCGAATGTTGAACCAGATAGGTTGGGTTCCTCACAAAGTTTACTGTAGATATTTATTATTTCGTTCTACGAAATCATTGACATCTTGTTAATGAAGAATCTATACCTACAAAATTTGTTGGTTAGTTCATTTCCGAGGGCAATCAGTTATATGGATTTCAATCAAAGAATTGATTAAAACTAATAAATATTATTTTTAACTTTTAATTACCTTTTAATTCTTTAGTACTTTTTAATTACGTTTTGTTTTATTTTAATCAGTTTACAATTAAAAAAGGTATGTTAATATAAAGAATCTCGTTCAATAAGTTTAAGTTTAGATTAGACGAAGGGAAGTAAAGAGAAGTTACTAGAATTAGCATGGTGTTATTTAATTTAACATGTAATAAATAATCAAGAGAACGAATGAAATAATCGTATATCTAAAAATAGCAAAAATTCCATCACAGGAATAGTTTACATTCATGTCGACAGTACATGGTTGTGAATTTGACATCACTAAAAGTCACACAGTTGCGTTTGCACACACATGCACATTTAAGTTTTGGTGACGCGATGATGAGATGAGTGTTCGACTATTACGTTAGTATATTAAGTTTATGGTTTAGACATTATAATAAAGTTAAATAAGTTTTCCAACCTCCTTCATGCAAGGTTAATAGGCTATATTTGCATGTATTCTATAGTCTGAACTAGGGATGCAGCGATATATCGAATGTTCGATAATATCTACCTTAGACCGATATGATATTATTATATTGAACATATGAAATATCGATATTAAATTATTTTTGAAAAAATTGCGGAAGCAGTGGTCATTTTAATTATACGAATAAAAAATTTGCATATGTATCCGTGAGAAATAAGAAAAATTTGTTCTATATGTCACATTTCGTTTTCTTAATGTTTTTATAATAACTTTCATTTTATAAGTAGCTACTAAAGAACTATTTAGATCATTTGATATCAATCAATGTTTTATAATGCGAGTTTTTATAATGCGAGTTGAGATCAGTTAATTTACCTTTTGCTAACAACAATTTGTAAAAATTTCAAGTTATCGATAATATCAAGTTGAAACTGACGATATTATCGATTATTAATATTATCAAGCCTTCGATATAAATATCGATATGCATATCGGTATTTTCATCTACTTGCAATCCTAGTCTCAACGTAGCTTAGGATCAAAAAACCTATAACATCTTGTCTATGCATCAGAATTTTAACAGCCAAAATAAAACAGTCTCATTATTAATATGCTTTTTTATTTTTTTCATAGAAAATGTCAGATACATTAATTAATATATCGATTTCATCGTGCCTGGTGTACCGATCTCGTTTTTATATACAGATCTGTGAGCAATGCAAGAATATATATATATATATAATCTGTGCCTCATATGGCACGCCACTGCAACACTATCTTGTACCTAATCAAATTGAATACTTATTGAGTCCTTTTATTTTTATATTACCTAACCGCACGAACAAATAGCATCGTAAAGGACCATGTTTATCTTCATGAAATAATTATGGTACAATAAATTTTGGTACGGATTAATATTTTGTAGCTTTTTATGTTGTTATACTGTCATACTTCAACAAAGTATAAAGTGTTGAGTTTAAATTATTAGCAGAAAAATTGAAATAGCGTCAGACGTGCATCAATATTCATGGCACTGTTGAGCGTTGACGCTAAACGATGTAGATTTTTCCTTTATTCTTACATTTATTATTATTTTATTTTGTTAGTTATTTATTAGTTTATATATGCTTGGTTTTCTTTTACACGATATTTTAGATTATATCTGTTTTCTTATTTTTTATCATGTTTTGATCTTTATGGCCTCTCTTACTAGGTTGATTATAGGTTGACCTTCAGTTAAGTTTGCATATGGGCTATGCAACTCAATCCAGAGATTTGTACCGGCGGTAATTAGATGCTTTGCTACGGCGGATTTCTTCGGGTTGCGCTTTAATCTGTTGAGAAATTCAGACACAGAAATATTAAGTATTTTATTAGGCTCAATAAATTTGGAAATGATTGTCGGTTAAATTTAAATATTGTATAAAACTAAACTAACTTACTAAATTGGTTGTTGCTCTCAAAAAGTACTTTTATTAATGTTACTATTCGATTTGCTCAATTTTTTCTGAGATACTGGAAATAATATTATAAAATAAAATTTAAATTCATCAGATAATCCGACGTAGGGACGAATGATAAACATTAACCGGCTTTATTGCTATGGTGAACTCGATCTCCGCGAGTGAATTTTCGAATTGGGAGCCTATTATCGTTATCCTGTTGGTTTCCTCGCCGTTGTTACGTTACCAACACGAAATACCAGCTAACAATCTTTGTCAAACAATAACATTAATAAAATCTCCGTTATTACATAAAATAACATATAAACTGTACTTAAACACAAATGACATTGTACGAAATTTTTACTTCTGTTTTCCGAGAATTTCTTTACTGTATTCTTCTTTTTTATTTTTAATATTACTAGATTACCGTATAAATAAGTTCTGGAATACTAAAAAGAAATGAAACGGAAATGAACTTATTCGAAATGGGTTTTCAAACGATTTTCGGAAGTCATGCCGCGCCATCACTTTCCTACTATGAGCAGATCCGACTGTAGCCAGAATAGAATAAATATTTTAATAGAAAAAATATTTTCGAGGCACAATTATAGATTTTGTCCAAGCTCCGTTATTTTTAAATAATCATCAAGTTTATAACAATTTAAATGTTCTTTACATTTCTGTACAGAAGAACATTTCAGTTTATTCTGACCAAATTGACCAATTCTGATCAATACTTCATTTATTTGTTTATTCCATGGACTCATGAACAAGCTATTTACTGATTTTAGTAACTCTCGACAATGTTAGATGCTTTAGATGGTACTTGGTAGATTCAATGATATTGTTTGAGGGGCAATTGATCACTTATTAAAACTAGACTATTTCATGAAATAACCAAGCACTTTATGAAACTGACAATTCTACAATCCGATAACGACATAGTATGATATGAAAATTTCAAAGAGGTTAAATATATAAGGACATAGAGGGGGTATCCATAAACAAATTATCATAATAGATAACATCATAAAACTAAATACATAAAACTAAAAGTTTAGTATGTTTATTTTACCAAGATTTACAATATTTCAATATCTATATACAATTCGGTGTAGTTTCATCGCAATTTATTTTTATTGCAGATAGAAATTGACGCGCTTGGCGCATGTCAGACAAAATTAACTACCGCGCATGACAAAGTTATCTACCGCGTACATAGCTGTGTTGGATGAAAAATTGTGTTTCCAATATACTCTGTATAACCCCTCTATTAAATCTCTTTGATACAAGCATACATACCTATAAACGCTTTTTGTTTACTGTAACCGACGTTGTTATTAAGATGTACTATCGTTAAGACAGTTTTCAACACAGAATTGGTTATTTTTGTAATAGAAAATAATGATGTTGCACCAAGCGCAATAACAATATTAGGTAAAGTGTTATTAATGTTATACTGATTTGAAAATCGGTCTCTCCACACGGCACGCAATTTTTTTTCTTATTTGTGTGTGAAATAGAACTCAATTGTCACTTGCTTTAGTGATAAAAAAAATAATGAAACCTGCACATTTGTGAGTTTCCATGATGTTATAATTCGCACAACGTATTATAGAGGATTTGGTTGGTTGGTTTTAACTTCACATTGTGAGAGGAGAAACCGGCTTAGCTGTGAGATTGTAATGATGAAACAACCAATAATATATTTAACTTCTCATTGTAAATGTTCTGTAGTTCGCTTGTAAGTTCTAACGATAGTCATATCACGTTTAACCGGCCGCTACGAAAGTCGCAAGGGAATCGGATGATCTACGCGTGATGAATACTAACTACCACTTCTATACGTGTTCTTGAATAGCTATTGGCAATATTTTATTTTTCAGCAACCATTGCGGCATTGTACGGTATAAAAAAGATTCTTCTCGAGTCAAGCTATCAGTAGATAATAAACGTTTAATGTTTCGATACATTTATTCACATAGCTTACATCGAAAATTAAGTGAACTTGAGAAAATACGCAACACTAATTTTGTCAGGTTAGAGGTTGTATATTTACATTAATCATGCTCATTTGACCTCAGGCTCATTTAGAAAATAATACAATTACGAACTTTTTTGCTTCTATTCAATTCGTTATAATTGTAAGCTTATTACTTGTGAATGATAAAAAGGATTACATAGGTACTGACAAACATAAATACAATATATAGTTGGACGGGTTAGTTATACTGTTGAATGACATTGGAAGCTCACTGACTCAAGGTGTTTTATTCATATTGTGAAATTATACATAATAATTGCCAGTTATTTCATACATCGATTTATTAGCCCGTTTTACTACCTTTCAGAGCACGGAAGCTCAAGTCAAAAAGATCTTGGACTTCATCACCATTTACCATCAGTTGGGATTGTTGTAAAGCATTAACTTGTGTTATGTAAAAAAAATCCAGGATAATCTTTATTCAGATAGAAAGGATTTTTTGTTATCTTTGTTTACATAAGGTAAGTTAATGCGTAGCAACAATCCCACCTAATGGTAAGTCGTGATGAAGTCTAAGATGTTGAACGCACTAATTTATAAATACCAATTCGGTCTCCTCTTGAAAACATAAGTAGACGTAAATACTAAATTATCGTGTTATATGAAATTATAACAATATCATCGAATCTGCTAAGTACTAATTTGGTCATAATAAAGTTTACTGGAAATAACTATTAGCGATTTTAAGACAATAATCCTTAACGCTTTATAAATAAAGACTTTACACACCTATGAGAATTGCTTTAATTTTTATTATTCAAAACCCTAAAGTTAGCTGGAGCTAGTGGAAGAACTGAATAACAATATTTTGTTTAAAATATAATTCAAGTGTTTATTGTTTATACAAAATCTTTGAAGTGATTTTCTGCTCGAAGTGGAAGATTGCAGTATTAGCGTAGATTATGCTAATAGAGCCATAGGACTGCTCGAAAAACTGTTGCGTTTGTTTACGATCATTATTATTTTCGGTAAGCAGATTAAACGGATTTTGTATTATTTTAAAGCAAATATTTAAACAGATTAGAACCGAGCACTAGGCTTTTTATTGTACAAATAATTTTGTCAATAGCTAAGGCGCAAAAAAATACCGCGACACGATTTGTATGATAATATGATACTTTTCTTACTTATCTTTACGTTTACGATACACGATCAAAATAAACAAATTTGCATAGCAAAATTGGCTTCGTCGTACACATCAACCTAATCATTGACTTAAAAGACTGATGAGACCGCGAAAAACATCTTAATTGTGGGTATGTCAGAAATAAATGACAAAAACTACAAATCAAGGATGACGACAGTGAATGCAAAAATTATAGATAAAAACAGTAGAATAAATCTTTACTAATTGAGTATTTTTGGATTGCACAAAATGAAGAATTACTTAAGATTTCCTTTCCATTTTTCCAAGTTGCGTAATATACGCAAATCCCACAAGCATGATGAGATACAATCTTTACTAATGTTATAAAGAGAGTGCGAATTTTGTGAATTTGTGTATATGCGGAAGGTAGCGTCTGAAATCACGGCACTTACGTGAAAAATTCTTTTACCATTTGAAAGGTACATTATTCTGGATGGATATGGCCTATATATTATGTATATACACGTGTAAATTTCACTACTCGACAAGCGACATCATGTATATATATTTATATAAATTAGCTACGGTTATGATGAAATTCATCAGGTAGGTATGTATGAATTTGTGTTAATTTAGATTCTATCTTTCAATTTGAGATATTTGTTGTATAATAAAAGCGATACCAATACTACGCGATTCTTGATATTTACTGAGATACCTACTACTGCTAGCTAATCACCTAATTATGAACATATTATGTATAATTTCGAAATTACCGCTTGGGAGGAGGTGTTTCAATGTAGTTGTATGTAATCTTGTATATAGTAGTATAAAATACGAATTAACTGAAGAATATTTTATCAGCTGTAACCAGTATTTTTCGATAAAAAAAATTTTTTTTTTACTAAACATCGGAGCGATGCATATTCCGGGAGATGCTAATGTAAACTTCAATATAGATTTACTTAGTAAGTACAACAACTCTATACCATACATGAAAGAAATAAAAGAGTTCGGATATGAAATCTATAGTACTATTAATCTGTAGGGTCTGTCTGTACATTGAATTCTATTGTTATATTTTGTGATAATTATTTTTCTTGGTGAAAATTAGTATTATGAAGATAATGTGATTGCGTAAATAAGCTATATATGGTATCGGCAGATCTGACGATTATTTAAAAAAAAAGAAATGAAGTTATCGCCCGAGGGCGGCGCAAGAGCGCTCACGTGCGCGTGTGTGCGTGCGCGCTTGAGTGTGTGTGTACGGGGCGACATAATAGTACGTTATGTAAACCTGTCAGTTGATTCGTTTTTATTTGTTTAAATATTAATTGGTTGTCATTTGTTTGTTTACATATAAAGATTAAATGTCTAATTATTTGATTAATCATTGTTCTTGAGCGTTGTATTAAATCATGAATTTTGAAATGTTGTTGGAGAGATAAGAATTCATAAATAAATATTACAGATGAATTGCGATCATGAACTACGTGAAAACAAAACTTGTAACTATTAAAATATTCGCGGCAACAAAATTGCGAGCTTTGCTAGTAGTACATAGAATCAATAACTTACGCGTGAAATAAGTACAATAAGTACATATACTTTTACCATTCTTCACTTTATTACTATTTTTATTTACTATTGTAATATCCAAAAAAACCTGTGCCTGACCTTACCTTTTCCCTCGATGTAAATACGTAACCGTCTGTGAATATGTTAAGCATACTCCAGAAGTTAAAATAATAACGTACTACTCAGTTTAAATAATCTTCTTGTAAGTAAAACTTCGAGTTTGTTATGACAAATAAAAATCTTTAAATCTAATAGTTATTTATATTACAGCATGTAATTTATATTACGACATGTAAGAAAGCATTAAGAACTCAATTCATGAAAAATTACGTTTAGTAACAGTTCGATTTTAATGCTGCGATTGTTAGCACCCTATCCTTCTCTAAGGATGGGGTCGCATCCGATGAAGGCTTAGGGGCCACAAGGCCAAAGCCAACCGGGTGGTGTTTAGTGGGTAACCTTCGGGAGTCCCACATAACCAGAGCAGCCGGCTGCCTGGTATGCATAAAGCATTCACCCCCCCCCTCCCCCGCTTCCGGAGGGTAGCCCACTACCATCTCTGGGCGCAAAAAAAAAAAAAAAATGCTGCGATTGTATTAGTTGCCACACTGGTCGATTATGGCATCGTCAAATTAAATTAAAATATGTGTATATTGCGGAGACTGCAAGTTTTTAAGCAATTAAAATGTCTAAATACACCTATCGTGGCTGAACTGAGACAGGCACGAGATGCGGATACACGTTTTGCGTAGGTTTAAACGTACTCGTATCTGTTCAGAGTAGTTCGTATATTTAAAGCGAAAATGTTATTTATGTAGGTATTAATTAATGATGCTCGTTGCTGACTGATAAGTCCAGTGTTCGAATGGGTTCAATAAAAATAACATTACTATTTTATACATTTATCCTTTTGATAGCAGGAACCTCAGGAAGAATTCTTTTGGAATTTCTGTTCGTAAACGATGTCGGTTGAATAGCTAAAGCATGTTCTCTATTTAATTGGACTGGGCTTTATTATTTATTAAGCAACCTCAAAAAAGGAGGTGGTCCTATGTTCGTGTATTTTTCACTATAAATCCGCTGTTTATGTACCGATTTTAATCATTCTTTTTTACGTTACTTGTAATCACAAACTGAACATACCCACGGGAAAGACACCGGTAACTCTGGTTAAAATAAATTAAATTTCGTAAATGATCTAAACTTGATTTCATTTTCGAGTAAACAGTTGATAATCTTAACCAAATTATGGAAGGTAATTAATACTACCCGTGGGCATTTCTATAATTGACATATTGCTGATTAATAAGTAAGGGAGCAGGGAACTGGGGAGATAAATCACAGTTTACTCTAGAAGTAGGGAGGAGGCCAGGCAGACAGGTGATGAATCCCCCTACTATATACGAGTATCGTTGAGTATACTAAATGATAAAGAGCTCAGCGACCTGTAACGAAAGTGACCATTGCCTCATCAGTTAGTTAGTTTTAAATGAAGTCTATTGAAACTTTACTAGCACCATGTAAGCAAACTGTTTTTTTTTTTATTTTTATTCATCAGTAGGTATATAACAAAACTTTTGGTTAGTTTTAGACTCGCAAGTTCCTGTTACGGAAAATAAACAACGCATCAAAACGTGACAACGTTTATTGAGTGACTAAAAAAGTTTACCATAACAATCATCCAATTTGTAGCCTCCGCTCGGTCCCTGCTTCCTATTACAATTTGCACATTTTATTTTCCATTTGGGAAATACCCAATGAAATTTTGTTTGTAACGATGACGGAACGAAAGAACCGAGGAATTATTGAAATGGGACTGTGCACTTGGCATTGAATATTTAGGGAAAACGACTAAAGGCAATCACGTAAGGATTTATACTGGTAATGTGGTTGATGTGTGGATATGATGAAAATATTTTACAGCGATAATATCACAAATCGTAATAAAAATTAATGAATGACAATCATATCACTTATAAATGCTATGGTAACAAAAATAGGGTTGGTTATTTATAATAAATATACAATTGTAGGGTCGCAACGAAGATATTAAAAGCTTTTGTTGGATTTCGTGTGTTGATTACTTACTAAGTGAACATGATTAGGACAAATTGCACTCGATAGTGTGGCGCCAGTGGCATGCTGAAGAAAACGTCAGATGACGACAAAATGGCGAATTCAGGGGATGAAGAGACAACGCTTTGTAAAGAAATACATATATACAAAAGTAAAATTGAATTTTTTTGTAGCTTAAAACTTTTTTTTATTATTATAATTTACATACAAGCATTACAATTACAATATTATCAGATAAGGTGTAAACATAAACTCTTTAGAGTTTTACCGTACACCCTGTGCCGTCGACTATGCTTTGTTACATTATATGTACATATAATTCAATGTTTATACACTTATACTAACGTAAAGTATACATTTCATAACACAACATAACTTACGTACGAAATGAGGGTAAATTACAAATTTACAAAAGTGAAGGTACGTTAAAGCAAAATAAAATAAATCGGTGTTCGTTTTGTCTCTTAACTATTACTTGAACTATAATAATTTTTAACCACTGAAGTGCGTGCATATCGGTTAGTGCATGGTAAAATAAAGTATCTTTGTTTTATAAAATATTCGTATCACATTCTATTTCGATATATAGTTCTAAACGTTAATATTTGTTTGTATTATGTTAAATTTGTCAAGCTACGTATGAATAATTAACAATCTGTATGTAAGATATGGGATTACCTGTTAAATAACTACGTTTCCTGCTTAAAATTAATATCATAACGCTGAGGCCAAATCTCATTGAAAATCCTATTAATGAATCTCGCGAGTTTAGCATAACTTAATTGAAATATAAATTTGAGAGGTAAACGTTCCACTTGTTGTGATATTTTCTGTGTACAATTTTATTTAGAATCTTATAAAGTAGCATAAATTATTAATTGTAACATTTTAAGTTAACCAATGTTTAGAACAAAAGTTAACTATACGGAAGATATTTTAAGTAGAAAAACGGTTACTTGATTACGGATAAGATTAAATATAATTATGTACCACGAAAACGGTACGAACTAAGGCTCTTAGTAGTTCAGCCTGTGGTTCAATTAGTTATTAACCATTATTAATTAATTAACTGATTTAATATAGCATGTGTTGCTTTTGCCTTAGGATACACTGTACGTTCTTTTTGTGACACTGAAGTAACTAGTGCTGGACTTTTGTTTTATAAGACAAACCCATATTTGTTCAGCACTACTTACTGCATGCGGTATCACTTACTTTAATTTACCTATTGTTCGGTGCTAAGAATGATATCTAGGTATAAAACACATTTTTATTTTTGTTTGTATTTGATTGTGTGAATAGATTTAGATTGTATTTGGCATGATTGCAACTTATATTAATGTATTGTATTGTAACTTATATTAATGTAATGTATCTATTGTAATTTCTTATCCCGATAGTTGGTTTTGTTTCCGTAAAATCAAAAAATTAACTTTTATGCATTTTTCTTTAAGAGGTTAGCAAACAAATGTTTTATTGCTTTTCTAAAGCTAATGCTATAAATATATTTGAAATTCATAAATGTAGGAAAACTGATGGATATAACGATAAAATGGGATGAACATGAAATTAATTGAACGTTTTATAACAATGAAGAATAATTGGTAAGAGTGCAGGTGATATTGGTAAGTTAAGGCGTAGACATAGTGAAGGGCCGATTATTCATTACGATTAATATAAAAATATAGGTAGTAGCACCGAAGTCGAATTATTAAAAAAAATGTAACCTGTAAACAGATTATAATGTTTAACTTAATGTATTTCACTAAAACTATTTTACACGCAATGGCTATTTAATGAATCGCTTTATTTCTTTTAAACTACTTGTTCCATTCTATTGAACGTCAGTTGACATCTGCGAAGTAACTTTCTAACTTCAAAGTGTACGTGAAGTGCAAAAGTATGAACGTTTAATCTACTGGCATCGAGTTGTGAATTGATCTAATGTGAACTAACTTGGATCGAATTCAAATAAATTCATTCAAAGTAATATAGGTTTCGAACGAATTAAACGTGATTTTGAAAATAAATTATATAAAAAAACAATAACAGTTTAAAAAGCAGATATTGAAACAATTGTTTGCAATTAACGTTATATAAATAAAATGTTTAGTTTTGAACTTACTAGAAGAATTCAAATATAAATGGTAAGTGAGATCGAATCGAAAAATCGAATCAGGTTTGAGTCGATTTCGGCAGTATCCATCGGAACATTCAAGGCGATTGTCAAGTTATTATGTATGCATGTTGCTGTGCATAATACAAATTAATTATCTCTTGCTTCGGTGAATGAAACTATCGTGAGAAAACCTGCGCATCTGAGAGTTTCCAAAGGTGTGTGTGTGGTCTGTCAGCGAGTCTGCTAACTCCTCTTTAACTAAATTTGACCTTAATCCCTCTCATTTTGAGAGGAGATCTGTGTCCAGCAATGGGAAGATTATATATTAAATATACAAAATATATTATGACGATGATGAAATAATTAAATGTCTGACATTAAACGCTTTCACACGTACTTTCGTATAAGGTTTTTCTGTAACGGGTGTCATGGACGCACATACACAACCTAAATGTTACAACATTCACCTGGCCATGTATATGGCAGCTTGGATTTGTGAGTAGATGTGACAAAAGTGGTCGTATCTTTTGTTTACATTTACATGTCGATAATTTTTTTATAACCTGCAGACCTTACTCAGACATAATTCACGGAAATGACAATTAAATATCCGTTTCGAGAAAAACTAGATTTTTACAATCGACCTGACAAATCAACAGTTAAGATTTTATCTACTGAAATATAGAAACTTAAAAATGACTGTATTATATAAGGGACGACATGTCAATTGGATTAATATCAAGGCAAACAAAGATAAACGACATGATACTAGAATGTGATATATTGTCACATCTAATCCCGTCAGTTGCCAGGACGCTTTGAGGCCGAGAAGAGATTAATATAATCAGTACCACATATCTCAATCGACTTTAAATGAATACGCATGCGATTGACACGCAAAGACTAATCTCTATTAATCTGCGCTAATATATCTATGAGTATACTTATAATGAAAGTGTAAAGGATATGTAGGTCCATCGAATATTTTTGTGGAAAATTTGTCTGTCTGTCTGTCTGTATATCAGTAAAGATATAATACTTAAATCATTGAACAGATATAAATGATTTTTGGTATATTTCTGACATATATTATTGGTCCCGCGGAATAGAAACAAGTGATTACAAACATTAAATTAAGAGGACAGCAAATAAAATGCTGATTGGTCTGGTTGCAGCTCTTAGAATTAATTAGTATGTTTATGATTTTAAACGAAAGTCATCGCGGAATTTATACATTTTATTATGTACCGGGTACTCACGATACATTTTATTTATTGCAAATATTTCGACCCAGTTACATGGACCGCAGATTCTCCGTGACCACGATCCATGCAACTGGGTATAACAGGGAGTACCCGTTACATAATAATATACATAATAAAAATTATATGCTTCTAATTCTATTCTTTTTGTCTACCTACTATATGAAATATAATAATTACTGGGGAATAATAATTTTAGTCGAGTAGTTTATACTTTTCATAATTTGAGTGATTACGGACTGATGCTCTAATTATTATTGTAAAGTGTATGTATTAACTTACAACTTGTATACAACTTTTTCTTAATAGTAACCGGTGTATCTCCTATAGCAAATGCTGTGTTAGCTTTCACGACATATCGACCTTTTCGAATGTTAACAGACAATAAACTTGATTCAGATGAAAATTACATATTGTCAGTGAATGACATCGTGTTTTATTTCTTTAGACGCTTTCTTGATATTGGACTCGGGACAGAGGCCAGTGAGATGGCGTTATACACCCGAACATAGTACACACATTATGTGGATACTATGTTAGTGTATTGACACCGATACCCTTTTATCCACAATCCGTAAATAGCTTAATGGTCTGCATAAATGTACATAAGGCACTAAAATATGACATTTTATTTGTATTGTCATATGAATAAGGCTAAGTACTATTTCTTATCGTATGAAAATAACTATTATTGGTTTTGTGTTGTTGTTAATTTGTGTATTGTTTGCGTATCACAGATACATTGTATAAGATCAGAAGCGCTTATCACACGCGTCAGCCAAAGTTGACATAAAATAAAATAAACATTAAAGCACCGTTAGATGAGCTGGTGTTACTCACTTTTGCTTCTTGAAATAGGTAGAACTATTTCTGCAGACGTGTATTGTTAACAGTTGCAAGTAATTATAGAAAAGGCAGCTACTAAATAACCGTGAGTACCGTTACTGATCGTTTGCTTTAGCTCATTGCTCCTTCAGGGCTACGCTCAGGACACATTGAATAACAGATGATCACCAGATTATAGTAGCTGCAGCTTGACATACTCCGGTACCTTTTATAACCTCCAGACATTGCTCCATCTGATTTTTGAAATCAAGACAATTGTAAGAAAAACATTTAGTGACGGTGAGGCACTCGAATACATAATTATGTATATGAACCTATGTTGGGTACCTAACATTTCGTCCAATAAATCCGGGGAAGTTCTAATTTAGCAGACGGACAAATAGATCGGAGATATTAAACCCTAAAAATATCTTGATATCATTGATGATGAATGAGCATGTCCTTATCGTAGATTAGGTTATTGTGTTGCTTTGAACGCTATTGTAGCATGATAAGAAACATATTTTAAATGCTATTTACATATGCATTGTTTACTTAAATGAAGCAAAGTTCATATTTTATCAAAGCTCTATTTTATTTATTTGCAAACGTTAATCACTTGTACGAGTACCATGTCAAATAAATAATATCTTTGTCAAATAACTGTTATTACTACTTTGAGTACCTACTTCAGAATCAATTCAGTTTTTATTCGCACAAGCCGAGTTGACTGGTTACTGAATTTAATAGTCATAATATATTGTTATACTCAATAGAAAACAGTAATATAGAAAATGTCGATAAAGGAAGATCGTCTTGGAGACATACTGAGTCATGTTGCCACTAAGTGTGGTGTAAGGAAAGGGTGTTATCAAAAAGTAGACGAAAGTGAAATCATAGAAACCTATTTTAGTGTCTTGATTCCTTTGACTGTAACTGGAGTTTTGGAGGACAAAGAAATTTTTCGGTATATCTACGTCAAATTGCCTACTTTACATGAAACAGCACGTTTAATATCTGATTACTTGTGGAATACCGAAGTCTATGTTTATAATTCCCTGGCACCTGTGTGGAAGCGTGTGACAAATATGAATATAGACGAATTATTTCCTCAGTGCTATTATGCTGATGCGACTCCAAACAACCAGATTTTGGTTTTGAAAAACATGAAATGTGAAGGGTTCCAGAGTTACAAAGGAAGATTCTTAAACTTTGAACATGTTGTTGTATCTTTGACGAGTCTGGCAAAATTTCATGCTCTTTCCTATATCACAAGGATAAGCTTCGGCCACGAAAAGCTGTCGAGTTTACTGAAACCGTATACAGATGTATATCCGATGGAATTGAACAAAGCTGCTTTAAATAATTTTAGGACCCATTCCTATGTATTCAAAGGTTCAAAGTATGAAAACTATTGGGAAATAACTTTAAGAAATTATAAAACAATCGCAAATAGTATGATTACGTCAAAGGCAAAATGCTTATTGTATGGACATGGTGATTACTGGAAACAAAATATTATGTTCAAGTATGAGGTAAGTATAATATAATAATAATAATAATAGCATACACTGCGAGATTTAATAATTAGATTAATATATCTCCTTTGACTACACCAACTACATGTTAATCATATACAGTAAGCAAATAACAAATATTAAAAAAAAAAATTGACTTTAATTTTGAAGGTGAATTAATTTGTTACGTCTATTATTTCCCCCTTTTATTCTAAAATTTTAAGTGGGACATAACGGGAAGTATACCCTCTCAAACAAAAAAGGAATTTACTGAATCGGTTAATAAATGACGGAGTACTGAGGTAATAATCATAAAAATAAAAACAAAATAAAAATAATACAAACCAATTGAGAACCTTCCCCATTTTGAATTTGATTAAAGGATGCTTAAATTAACTATGTCAATAGTGAACCCTTGTTGCACTACTTTGTAAATTGCTGGTGAAATGAAACCGCATTTTCTTTACAGTAAACGTAACGAATTTTTCATTTCGTTGTAATTCAATCATAATATCAATGTAATTAATTTATTTTAGTGCTAACTGTATTTAGTTCAGCAATGCGTGGTTGTAATATATAGGTATATTTTAACTTTTTCATTTATTACTAATTTTTTATGGGAATTGATATTTATATTTATAGGCTAAGCATTTTGTTATCTATAATGTATAAGTACGATGATGTAAACGCAGTTATAGCATATCATATAAACTTATGTGGTTTCCTTATGCTATGCCCTACAATTTTTTTTGTTGTTATGTTGAAATGATAAATGAAAAAAAAGAAAAAAAAAAACAACGCCATAAATACGATCTTCAATATCACCATAGACAAATTTATGTTAGTAATAGGAATAGTAACTTAGACGAATTTTTTGTTCTTTTCAGGCCAACAACCCTGTGAAAGCTTGTATATTAGATTTTCAATCCTGCCAATTAATGACTCCAGCCTACGATTTCTTATATTTCATATTGAACAGTACCAATCGTAGCACAAGACGTCTACACTACCATAAATTTGTGACAGAGTACCATGAATGTTTCAAAAACACGTTATTTGATCAAGGCATTCAATTGGAACTGTTCTATAAGAGGGAAGATTTTATCTCTGATTTAAAAACTACGGCTTCATTGTGTTTCATAAGAATTAGCTTTGCATTTTCACTGTGGTTAGGTTTACTATCCGACACGCCGGTAAAAAGTAAAAATTTATGGAAGGACGACCAAGAACCTAAAAAAGAAATTTGCTATTTCAAAGAATTATTAACTGAAGTATTGGATGATCTTTCTGATTATGGATATATATCTTTGTAAATTATTTATATTCTATGTTTAATAGCAACTGTAAATAAATGTACAATAATTATGTTGAATAAGAAAGACATTAATAAATTCAAATAAATACTTAACCTAATATGTGCACCATACCATCTCTCTTTCAACATATACAATCCTGAGATTAAATCCTCGAAGTACCGATACCGTATTTTCTATGGTCTATATATTTATTGTTATGTATTGCTATATGTATTATTTTTTTGTTCGTGGAAAGAATCAATCAACATCACACATTACGAAACTAACATGACAGTAAAGTATTTTAAGCTACTATCCTGTGGAGCAGCTTATGGGAGCTAGAAACCAAAAAAAAATTGTTTAAAAAAGAAAAGCAATAAACATTTTTTTCATTTTTTTCATATATATCAATTTTTTTAATACGAACTAGTTTTAATTTTGCATGCATGCTATATACATATGTATGGGTACATACCTAGGTGTGCGATTCAAATCTATTCTTAATGAAATTCTCTGTTAATGGGTTTCATAACAAAAGTGTTTTTTTTTAATTCATGTATAAATCTTAGTACATAGTTGACTTTTTCAGTTAATAAAAAAATGTTCAGTTAATTTTGTCTTTTTTTCTCATAATATCTTGAAATCTTTACTACCTATTACGGTTACATGACTTACATGTTAATAATAATACAATTGTTGCGAAAGTTGCTCAGTTTAGTGATTCCTATCTTTTAATGCTTCAGTATTTCGAATAATCATCCCAATTGTTGAGAAGCAATAAATTCTTGTTCTGTTCCAGAAATCAAATAAAAACATGTGCAGTTCTAATATTGAAGGTAAAATGAATCTAAATATATTGATAAGTATACGTTTTTGTAGACATCATCATTTATATGTGAAGAGTAAAAACGTGCGGTGGTTTCATTTTGATTTGGTAGAATGCCAGCAATTTTGAGCTCACGAGTTGAAGCAGTTGCAGCCAAATGGCTAATCGAAAGGCGTAAGCGAATTGTGATTGGACGTAACAAAAAAGCGCCTTTCTGTTCTGATGCTCGGAGACCATTAACGATTGCTTTTAATTATTACGATTAATTGGTCGAGATTGTCACCATTAGTTAGCTGTCATTAACACACGTCGGCGGCTTTCGGATGGCAACAGATTTTTCAACACTTGGCCTACAGGCGCGGTCACAGACAGACTTTCGGGGTGGGGATTGTATTATTAAATAATTAATCTACATGATTATAGTATGATGATTATGATCATTGTAAAATAAGTCGAGTAAATTAGACTTTATTGCAAACTGCACTGCAAAGGGCTGGAATAACTTGCCCGCGACGTGGGAGTCTTCAAAAAGAGAGTGAATAGGCTATTTATAAGTTAGTGCGTTCAAAATCTTAGACTTCATCGCCACTTACCATCAGGTGGGATTGTAGTTAAGTATTATTACATGTAAAAAAAAATAAAAAAAAACTCATGAAAAAGCAAATGATTTAAGCAGGTGGCTAGATATTTATTAAACTTTCGTAAATTATCAAATTTTATAAGGATTGTCAATTTGACGCGTGCGATTTTGTGGTGGGAGTTACGACCCCTACGAGCGCGTCTCCCCGGACCGCACAGATGACCAATAACCAGCTTGGCGCAGTACGCTCTAGGTTTTCTTAATGACGAAGAGTGTTATACAATAGACTGCTCATGGGTTGAAGCAAATCTTGAACTGCTAGTTAGTTCTTGAAATACTGTTGTACTGTTTAATACTTAATTATGGAAAATGTCTACATTAACTAAAGAAACAGTGGGCATGGCAGGCGTTGTTCTGGAACATATTTAGTTTATCACTCAAATACGCTTCAATGATTGTTTGTCTATACTCTGTACTATTATAAAAAATGCTATTCACGTCTGTTTGTCCGTTTTGCTTTTTAAACTACGCGATATATTTGAATGTGATTTGTACTACGTTAAGAATACTAGCAACACACACTCGATGGTGTCGACGAAGAGATTACGTTTACAAATACCACCTACATTCTTAACAAAAATTGCATTAGAACCAATTTAATATTCATACATCCATTCACCCATCCATATCCATTTGAATGTAATATTTTGTTCATTTAAATAAATAGCTGCTAAAACTTGTCTATACTTTATTTATATCTACATATTATTATTATTATTCTTAATAGAATTTTCAATTAAAATTTTATTTCCCACTAGTAAACCGCCCTCTTAGAACAGGTTACAGGTTACAGGTTTAGAACAGGTTTTTTCTCGTTCTATGAATTAGAAGTATATTCATTTATAACATTTTTAAGTATGGATGAATTGAAATGAAACGAACTTTTAAGTGATGTTTACATCATCATCATCATACATCAGTGAAAACCATAACGAAATGGGTTACGCCGTTTTTGAGATTAGCGCGCAAAAAAAAAGACACAAACTCTAACAACTCATGTTTTGGGTTCTATTGCGTTAATAACTATTCCTTTTCTCATATAGGTATCATTCATGTACAGGAAGCGATCAGTTAAAAAATATGTGTATAGTTTGCGCGGGAACAGATTAATTTTGCGGGATAAATATAAATCCTAAATGTCCTATAGTATAAGTTAAAATATGCCAAGGTAATCTTAGTCTATTCTGCGGTGTCTGAGTGTTACGTGCACAGATGAACAGACAAACAGAGAGACATAAATCAAAAAAAAAAATATTTTTTACCTCTATGTTCATAACAAAATATCCGTACATTAATTTATAATATTGTATATTTTTATAAAAAGTCGCTATATATATCGTAATCAATGTAAAAAAAATACGATGTATTATAGAAGGTTAGATTAAAATAAATGACCTAAAGGAAAGTCCGTGCGTGTATGTACTCTTTAAAGAGTTCACTCATAATAATCGTTTATCTTTTACTCATTATTAATAATAAAGGTTTATCTATTTGCCAAGCTATTTTCACTAAAATAACGTTAATACACTTAAATATGTTAGTTATCATGAAAATTTAAACGCAAATTTAAAGTTACGTCTAATAGAAATACTTTCTAATAGAAACTGGTGTTCTATTGCTAAGATAAGGGAGTCTATGTTCGGGTAAAAAGGTTACCTTTGAAGCCAAAGACTCCTTGTAACTTCCCGCAGTGAGCGCAGAGCGGAAAGAAGACATCTTTATTCGGTTCTTATATGTAGTCTACCACGGATATAATGGTTGGATTAGGCGTGCGTATGTACAAGGGAGGTAAACGATACACACGTCGCATTTTATGTACTTGACATGCGCGGCACAGTTGGCTCGCTATCCGATTGTGGTGTCGGGATTTCATCACAGGTCTAAGGGTTGTTGGCACTGTGATTTAAGACCGCATCTATACTAGCTATCACGGTCTGTACGCAACTAGCTTTTGCACTTGGTTATCACTGTTAATTATTGTGTGTATATTGTTAATGCCAGCGATTGTCATACGTTTATGCACTAGTCAAATACACATTATTAAAATCATTACCAATAGAATACTTTGCAACTAGGATTTTTAATTTAAATAATGTATGTTTGTAATATAGTGTAGCAATAACACGAATTGGTTCAGCAGATTTTTTTTTTTTTTTTGCGCCCAGACAATTTGAAAAGGGCTACCCTCCGGAAAGCGGGGGAGGGGGGTGGTGAATGCTTTATGCATACCAGCGCAGCCGGCTGCGCTGGTTATGTGGGACTCCCGAGAAACCTAGGGGCTACCCACTAAACACCACCCGAGACTGGCTTTGGCCTGGAGGCCTTGAAGCCGACATCTGATGCGACCCCCTTTAGGGAAAGGGGGCGCTCAGCAGAATTAAATTGAGCGAAACTTTATATCAAGAACGACGTGAGTGCATGCGAACTTAACTTCCAGTCCGTCGTGGAACGAGTAGTTACACTTGGCAATAGCGGTTTGAATTACTGAGGGGTTCGCGCCTCTTCACACTCGTCAACCTGAGGCCTATCCCCTTCGACTTGAGCACTTAGAGTCGCCGACACAGCTAGCTTCAGATCCGTAAATCCCTCACCAAGTCCGGCAGTGAGCAGAGACGCGAAAGGAACACCATATTGTTGCTGTTGTTGTAAAAATGTAGAAGTCGATTTGGAACCAGAGGAATTTGGGTTACAATTTGAATGCTCTTAGATGTTTACGCATAACCATGCCAACATCGATTTGATCCTTTTTGAAAACCTATCAAAAGATGGATAGTAAGCCAACTTTGTGGTGGACTCTCCGTGCTCACTATTTTTTTGTTAATAGTCGACAAACGAGCAAAGAAGCCACCTGATGGTAAGTGGTCACCAAAGTTATCACTTTTGCGTTATAGGCCAGGAAATGAGAAGAAAGAAAGTACTGGCTCTCAAGCCTCCAGCCGAAACACGATGAGTCGTTTGGTGGCTAACTCAAACAGGAGGGTGGTGGCTAGCCAGGCAGGCTTCACGGAAAGTAATGATATTAAAGTCATAATAATAATACTGATAATGTAATCCTTACGCGAAGCCCTACCACCAAGCAGGTTACCTTCTGTCGTATCTTACGACACCCTATTCTGCTAGCATGGGATTGGGGGGAGTATTCTAGGCCGTTCCAATCATAGAGGTATTATTATTATTCTACGGCTCCAATAAGGCCAAAAATCGTTAAGACATTTCTACATCCATGCGAATATGTGCTTAGCTAGTATAGTCTGTAATTGCTTCAAAACATCGTAACATCAAGTGTCAATGTCATTATCATAATCATTCATCATTAATAATCGTAACGTTTTTTTGGTTTTGGTTTAAAATTAGCATTTTAATTTAACCTAACTCAGCTAAAGTGATTTATTACAGCGTTCTGCGTACATTTAAATACGATGTCTGATATACCTGAAAATTATATTCATGAAGTTTCATCTAAAATCGCATCACAGTATAAACTAAGAGAATGGAGTTTTATACGACAAACTTTTGAATCCATAGCTCAAAATTACTTCGGTGTCTTAATCCCTTTGATATTACACGGAAAGCAAGATGAGAAAGATGTAACCTTAGAACTGGTATTAAAACTTGCGCCACTTAACGAGATGTACAGAATAAGTGGCGCAGTGACAGTAATGTTTGCCAGAGAAATTTTTGTTTATTCTAAGTTGCTTTTCAAGTATCACGAGTTGCAGAATAAATGGCCATCAGAAAATCATTATATTATGCCTAGATGCTACTTTGTTTGTAAAGAATATTGTAAAGAGGTTATAGCCATGCAGAACATGTGTGCAGATGGTTACTCACCATATACAGAAAATAGGTTTTTAGATCTAGACCATGCAATAGTTGCTTTAAAATCATTGGCAAAATGGCATGCTCTGTCTTTCATTCTTAAAGAAAATGACCAAATTATGTATAACACAGCCAAGAATGTCTGTATTCCTCTTACAAGTAATTCAAATAGTAGATACATTACCATATTGACTGATCGACTAACCAAAGCTTTAATTCAATTTGAAAGTACAAGTGATGCACCATTGTTAGAAGCTTTGAAAACGAATTGCAATTATTTTATTGATTCTGCAATATGTAAGGTAAATAATGTATGTATCTGTCATGGAGATGCTTGGAAAGAAAACATTCTATTTAAGTATAAGGTAAAATATGTCTTTATATTATTACTTAATGAATTTATTATTAGTAATTTCATGTAATTATAATAAAAAATGTCTGAACTAGATTATGTTGTCTATCATAGTACCCCATTTTATATTGATATTTACAAAATTGACAATTTTCATTCGCATGTCTTGGAACCAGACCCTTAGTCAAAATCACCCTGTAAACTAACCTAACACCATACTGGTAGCTAGATAACTCTTAACTCATCTTATACAATGCTTAGTATTAATTAAATTATGGATGATCATGAAAAATAGTCATAAATATTGTAGTTATAGATTAGGGTACATGAATTTTGTTTATACAATTGCCTAATATATTTTTTGTTGCTTTTGGCATTAAATCAAGATGTATTATATTAGTACAATGTGTGTTGCTTGTATTGATTTAAATCACCTAGTAAAGATATGATGAGTATAAAATTTGTCATGTTAAATATATAAGTCTTAAACTTGTTTCAGGATAGTGTGCCGATCTTAGCTTGTATCATTGACTATCAAACTGCTCGAATGAGCAGCCCTGCATATGATGTATTATATCTCATTGTAAGCAGTGTTGATACAAGCTTACGACAGAATTATTTCACTAATTTTATTGATACATACTATGAAACATTTAGGCAATATTTGTTAAATAGTAATTTGGATTCCAAACAATTTTATACTAAAGAAGATTTAGAACATGATTTAAGTGTAGTTGCCCCTGCTTGTCTTATAGCAGCAAATACTGCTATATGGTTGTCGTCTGGATTACAAGAAGAGGGGCATGTTAAAAGTAAATATCAACCTACTACAGCTGAAGAGAAGTTAAAAGCAGTGAATCAATACAAAACAATAATAAAAGACATTATAGATGATTTAAACAGATATGGGTACATCAAAGTAAGTGAATTACTTAATAAGTAGGTTATTTTACCGGATTTACATTTCTATATTTTTCATGTTCAGATATTAATACACTTATAGATTGTAATAATTAATATGTATTGTACATAATTTTTTTATCATGTATTTTATAGATATATATGTGATATATTTTATAATTGTTTTGTGTTAAAAAGAGGAAATTTTGGCCAAATTGGGACAGTATAGAATACTCCCTCCAATCCCATGTTGGTGGAATAGGGTGTCATAAGAGGCGACAGAAGCCAGCCTGCTTGTTAGTAGGGCTTCGCGTAAGGATTGTATTATTAGTATTAATATTATTACTGGTGGTATTATTCTTGTGAAGCTTGCCTTGCTAGCAATCACCTTCATGCTTGAGTCAGGTGCTAAACGACTCGTCGTGTTCTGGCTGGGAGCTAGAGGCAATGCTTTCTTTCTTACCTTCTTTTCATTTCCTGGCCGAAAACGCATCAGTGATATCTTTGGTTGATGTCCATGGGCGACGGTGACCACTACCATTAATGGCTCGTCTGATCGTTTGGCGGCTATTAACATAAAAATAAATATGAAATAATTCGGTTTATTAATACTTCGCCAATAGTTTCATTTTTTATTTTAATTATCTGCTTGATAGTAAGTACAATGTAATGTGAAACTGAAAGTAGTTTTCAGTTAATCGTTTTCAGATTCTTCTAAAATTTTGGCCGAAACCTTAGACTTTTTTTTTAAGTTCTCTGCAGTTTTATAACGTTCATGTGTCTAATGTGAAAATATATATTCTTTAATGATTGTATCACAAAACAAAAAATATATAGGTATAATTAATTTTTTTCTTACAAAATTGTTTGCTTCGGGGAACAAATTCTGATACGTGCGCTCGGCAGGCAGATTTAAAGTGAAGAAATTTGTATTTAGAAAGAAAGAAATTTAAAAACTACAAGATATTCAACAATACTAAAAGATTTTCCACATGTAGATTCAAAATTCAATTTAGAATCTTGGCTTATGGAGATAAACTCCGAATGTGAATGCACTTAAATTCTACTGCATAATGGAAGACTCCTTCACGTTTCGAACTATAAAATAGGGCACAGTCTCAGCAGTCGATATCTTAGTATAAATCGTATTTGAAATGGTCGGAGTTAGTTTTATTTTCAATTTGCTGATTAGTATTGGGTACAATTACAACACTTCCAACCATAGACTTTACGTAATAGAGGAACACTCATCTCAAAATCGCGTCACTAAAACATAAATGTACATGTGTTTGAAAAATACACTGATGTGCATGACTTTTAGTGATGTTAAATTCACGTCCATGTATTATCGAAATGAATGTCGACTATTCCATCACTGGTTTCTTTGCTGTTTCAATTCGTTCTCTTAATTAATTATAACATGTTAAATTAATAACATCAAGCTAATCCTAGTAACTTCTCTTTACTTCGTTTCTTCTAAGCTTAACCTTATTTGAGAGGATAAAACAAAACGTGATTAAACGATACTAAATTAGTGCCCCCTTTCCCATTCTAGCGCCCCCTTTCTCTAAAGGGGGTCGCATCAGATGTCGGCTTAAAGGCCTCCAGGCCAAAGCCAGCCTCGGGTGGTGTTTAGTGGGTAGGCCCCTAGGTTTTTCGGGAGTCCCACATAACCAGCGCAGCCGGCTGCGCTGGTATGCTATGAGCATTCACCACCCCCCTCCCCCGTTTCCCGGAGGGTAGCCCTTTTTCCACTTGTCTGGGCGCAAAAAAAAAAAAAACGATACTAAAGAAAACAATAATAATAATGCTTATTGGTTTTAATTAATACTTTGATGTAAATCGATATAACTTATTGCCCTCAGAAAGGAAATAACCAACAAATTTTGGAGGTATAAATTCTTCATTAACATGTCAGTGATTTCGTAGAACAAAATAGTTGCCCTTAAAATGTCTACTGTAAACTTTCTGAAGAACCCTACCTATCTGGTTTAACATTCGAATCCATTTTTCTTTTTGAACTGCATTTACAGGAATTCTTGATCAATAAATATCTTTGTCGATAAATATGAAATAACATTCGCCGTTTATTGTCATATCATAATAATAACAAATATAAAATTCGCCAAATTTTTTCCATTTACGAACTAAAGCCAAAGATGCACCTTAATATCAGACTATCTACTTTCTGTCCAATATGTTTACAAGGTGTAACCGAAACTAAAAAGGTAAAATATTAACAAATCTAGGTAAAACAAAAAATATTTATTTATACCTATTTAAAAATTATCCACTTATCGATAGATTTTGTGCAAGTCCTACACGAAACGGTATCATTTTCACGTACACAATATCTTTTTATCTTACAAATAGTTAGGAAAAATAAGGTATTATTCATAAAATGGAGTATTTACTGGATATTATTAATCTTAATTTAAAAAAAATTTAAGATCAACTTCTATGGAAATAAGCACCGTGAAAGTAGTATTGCTTTATCAGTACTTACCTGTGTATTGCCGCTTTGTTTGGGTTATTGTTATAAGTAACCGTACAATTTAATACTGGACACGACACCATTATGTTTACTATTTTTAGTCTGATAAAATATAGAAAGATTGAAGTGAAACTAATAAAATAACAAATAGCAATTTTTTGACAGGAGAGTAATGCAGTAAATCGGCATTAAATAGAAGAGTAAGCGTAGCAGATTTGTTTCGGTGATACTTGAACAGAGTTTACAATGATATTAGGGAGGCTATCAAGATGAAGTTTAAAAGATACTCAACACAAAGAAAATAAAAACCATTTCTCAAACAATTAAACCTTTTTTTAAGTATAAGGTAGAAAGAAACTTGGTAGAACTGTAATACAAAGCAAAATTATATAAACAGGCACGAAATAAATATAAAAAAGCAGAAACTATAACAATAAAATACAGTTTAAATTTATAACTAATTGATAACAGGTAAAAATTAGAAAGGATGATGATAGTTATAATTTTACGTGATATTTAAAACTTACCAAGGATCGGGAACTCGCAAACATAATTTATTAAATTAAGAAGATATTTACAAGACAAAAAAATAAGAATTAGCAATATTCTTGCGTAAATGAACGCTAAGACGCAAAAGAGACTGATTCGCCTTTTATCCAGCCTAGGAGCGATTGTTGTCCTACCCTCGGTAATGCCCGAGCGCAAAGCCTAATCACGCCTCGTGCCTCGCGCGGCAACTTGTGTATGTGTTCAGGAGTTACAAAAAAAAAATTAAATAATTATGTGATGAAATTTTTTTCCTTACAATGTGAGCAACCTATTGACACATCTACTACTCGTACCTAATTATATTTATTTTAATATACGGGGTATATTTATTCATACAGCGAATATGTTAAAGTTGCTGATTTTCTTAAACAATTCAATATTAACTACGCGGGAACTAAGTCGTCTCGAAAAAAGATAAGGACGGTGAAAAGTGGTTTCGTTGCGTGGAACAGAGCGGTTTATCAAATGCACTTAGCGTAGTGAGTAATTGAGCTACCATTCCTGTGGTTAGAGCTACATATTGTATGTTTGCAAGTAAAAAATAATTACAAAGACAATTAATAAATACATAGTAATTTCATTATTGAAATTAGTTATAAAGGGAAACTATTCGCCGTTTATTTGCAGTTCAACAATCGTAACACTTGTTAATGACGGGCGTAAGAGATCTGCTTTTTATTTCAATTGATTATTTTTTTATAACATTATAGGAGTCAAATCGTCTCAACTATCTATTATTCGTCGGGGTACTGTCACGAGCTGGGGAAGTTTGCTTTGGCCTTAGGATGGACATAGTCTCTTACGCCGAAATGATGGTGTATATTTTATGAGCGAGTAAAATTGAATTAAATAAAATGCATGCAATAAACTCCGTGATGGATGTATACATGCTTTCTTAATTCGGGGTTGGGGCCGTGGATAATGGATATATATATGAAATGTCGAGACGAGTCAAGCGCCGCGATACCGTGGTAGTGCTCGTTTTATAAAAATCGTATATTACTTTTTGTAATATTAAATTTTATTTATGTTCAAATTAATTTTGAACATATAGATTAGTGTGGCAGCACTGTACTTTTTTATTTTTAGTCTCCATAATAATTATGTAATTTTATTGTGTCTATAGTTGCCATAGTGAAAAATTTGCATTTGCTTTATAAGCCCTTCTCTGTTTTCCCGATCTCGCTGCTACTTGCTAATAATTGTGTTAAACCAGTAAAAACTTAATACAGTTCATGTTTTTTGTCTCGCGTGTTTTATTACACATGCGATGTTTAGTGCCGAAGTGATAGCGTTATGGAATGCATTGGTATAAGTCTAGACCCTATATTCTTATATTGTGTTTGAGCGAAGAAAATGTATTTCTTTCTATTCTATTTTATTCTAGTTATCGTATATACGACTCTTGAAATTATTTGAATTAATTATTTTTCAGTTAAATAATGTCACAATTTTGCACGCACTAATTGTGAGATACTTAACCAATTTATAATTGAATTAGAATCCATGTAACCATAATTACCACAAATAAATATTTATTCATTTAATCACCTACGTTCTCTGAAAAATAATTATATTTTCAATGTCGCATTATATTTGTCATACTAATACTCGTCCTAATTTATTCATTCTAAAATAATTACACTATTTTATTGAATCTAAAGGTACCTAACTGATAATCTTCTTTCTTCGATATACAGCATTTAAGCTTGCCACCGTCAAAGTTCTACACTGTATATTAAACGACTGTATTATGCTATTTGGGCCGCTACTTTATTCTCATAAAATATATTTTATTTCTCTTTTCCACAGGCGTTAATATATATTTCATTTACTTCCCATTCCGATGAAAATGCATCTGCTGAAGTTGCAGGCAGCGATAAATTGCGTTCCCCGGACAAGGCAAAGTTACCTTTGCTAGGTAACTGTTAACAGCGAAACTAAACCCATAAAAAATTAAGCGCTTCGGACTAGTGTAGCGGAACCTTTTACGTGCAATATGGTTCGAATCATAATTTATTGTTAAATAATTTCACATAATATGCCACCGATCAATTTCACGATTTTATTCCATTAGAATGACAATTAGATGCTTCAGGCAATTAATTTAACTAAAACGTAATTCATAATTTACTGATAATCCGCTTTCGTTTCGCTTCTCGAAACATGATGTTGCAAATCGTATTCACATAAATATTGTCAGGCGTTTCATTTTCATCCCAATTTATGCTTTTAAATATTGCTCTTAGAATTCATAAAATTAGATACATATTGTTATGTATTCCCTGCGGAAGGGCGCGGGCGCAACAACCATCAAACACGGTAGTTCGATATGCACTGGTTTATTCAAAAAATAAATTAATACGAGACGCAGCTCGCACGCACACATGTGAGCCCCATACATACACAACAGTCCCTCCCCCTTATAGCTATAACCGGAAGTCCATTAACTATTAAGTAATAGAAGCTTAATTCACTCGTATTATTTAATCGACACGTGAAAAATCTACAGAAGTCTCATTAGGGTCTATGCTACCCAGAGATTCTTCGTAAGGAGGTGTTACTTCCCGTCGACGTGGGTTGACAGGGCCTGAAGGTGGGGTCATGAAGCAACCCTCCAGCTCCCTCTCCACGTCCTCCTCCCCATGTACAGGTACCAAGGGTTCGTTCAACAAGTTGTCACTTCTGTCGACCTGGGGACTCGCATACCGCTGGACGTCCGGGATCACATCCGCATCCCAGCTGTTAGTCACATCGGTAGTCGTGCATGCGATGACCCTTCGTCTTATTTGGTTAACGTGCTTCGTTACTTCTCGACCCAAACTTGGTATAAACACAGAGTATAATACTGTACCTATTTTCTTTTTAATAATTCCTTCGATCCACTTAACTCTTTTGTTGACAAAGTTTTTAATTATCCACACGTTATCATTTATCTTAAAATCTGATCGTTGTGTTCCTTTATAGTAACTAGCCTGTAAGCACTGGTTGCGTTCTACAGTAAGAGAGAGGTCCGTGGATGGAAGAGACGTAGGGAATTTTAAAAGGTCTAATCTGGTCCGGAATTGTCTACCGTAAACTATTTCCGCTGGTGATTTTTCTGTGGTGCTATTTTTGGAGTTCCTATAGTCAAATAAAAACTTTGAAATATGTTCATGCAATAGTTTACTGTTACTATTATTTAGAATTACAGCTTTCAAACCATTTTTTACTACTTTCACCATACTTTCGGCCTGGCCGTTGCTAGACGGGTGATATGCCGGTGAGAACACGTGATTGATTCCGTTTAATTTGCAAAAATTCTGGAACTCAAATGACCTAAAAGAGGTACCATTGTCACTTACTAATGTATTAGGAATTCCAACCCTAGCCATAAAATCACATAATTTGTTTATCACCATTTTAGAGCTGTACGAAGTCGGCATCGAATAGCATTCAATCCATTTACTAAACGCATCTACAATTATTAGAAACGTTTGGTTATTTAGCGGGCCTAGGAAATCGAGATGCACACGGTAAAACGCGTGAGGAGGGTGTGGCCAAGGTGCAAGCGGAACGCGCGGCGGGGGTTTCAATTTAGGATCCGATATTTTCCTCGGCCATCCATTCGATACATAATATTTGACTTTAGCCAGAAGCGGATCGCAATCGGTTCCCGAACGCAGCTGATGTGACGTCACAGGGGTGTCACCTTGTAATACGAATTTTACATAAGTCGCCTGATCGTCATCCTCGTACGCCTCCACGCTCGACCTGTCATCCTTCCCGGGTTTATCCACCGCGCTCGATAATAACGCAGCTCGTGAAAAAAAATCTGCAGTATTATCTTTGCTACGTATATAATCTATAGTGTAATTATACGCTGACAAAAATATTGCATAACGTTGAAGCCTGTTTGCAGAGATCTCGGGTATACCCCGGTGGTGACCGAAAATAGTAAGTAGTGGCTTATGATCGGTGCGTAATACGAAAGGCGTTGCCCGACCGTATAGGTATTGATGAAATCGCCTCACTCCGAACACAATAGCAGTCGCTTCTCTTTGTATCTGCGCATAGTTTTTCTCAGCGGCCGAGAGGACGCGTGACGCGTAAGATACCGGCCTTTCCTGTCCATCACTACCTATTTGAGATAATATCGCTCCTAAACCTGTCGGTGACGCGTCTACGGTCAAAATTAATGTCGCTGTCGTGTCAAAAGCCATAATCTTTTTTATTCGCTCAAATGCATCATCGTGAACCTCCGTCCATTGCCACTTGATATTTTTGCGTAATAAATCATACAACGGACTTAATATAGACGACGCGTCCTGTAAAAAGTTACGATAATAATTAGTCAACCCTAAAAACGACTGTAGTTGTGAAACATTCTCAGGCTTGACCGCGCCTAAAACCGCCTTCACCTTATCCGGTGACTTCCTAATACCGTGTTTGTCTATTATGTGCCCTAAATAACATATTTCGTGTTTATAAAACTCGCACTTATTGATTTGCACAGTTAATCCTGCATCGTTTAATCGATGTAACACTGCCGACAAGCGTTGCTGATGCTCGTTTCGATCTCTGCCCGTGACTAATACATCATCAAGGAAGGGGACGACCCCATCAAGACCCGCCAATACGCACTCCATAGCCCGCTGAAAAATTGCTGGCGCCGATGATAACCCAAAGACTAGTCTAGTGAATTTAAATAACCCGCGGTGGGTATTAATAGTAGTGAGGTTTTGCGAAGATTCGCTCAGTTCAAATTGATTATAAGCCATGGATAAGTCAATTTTACTGAATTGTACTCCTCCATTTAATTTCGAAAATAGTTCCTCTATAGTAGGTAAGGGGTATTTATCTACGATTAGTTGCTTGTTAATAGTTACAGAGTAGTCGGCGCACAGCCTCAGACCGCCATCTTTTTTTAAAACCGGTACCACTGGAGATGCGTACTCGGAATGTTCCGTGGGTTTTAAAATACCCAAGTCAAGTAGACGGTCTAATTCCTCGTCAATTTTGTATCTTAAGGCAAAAGGTACGGGTCGTGCTTTAAAAAAAACTGGCTTAGAGTCTGATTTAATTCGTAAATCAACAGTGTATTTATTAAATTTACCCAGTTTCCCGGTAAACACACTATGAAATTTAAAAACCAAATCTTTAATCAGTGAATTGTTATCTAAAAATACGGAATCCACCGAAGATGACAGTTGTAGATTAAATAGATATAAAAAATCCCTGCCCAACAGGGGTACGCCATTGTTTATTACCACAAATAATTCGATGAATTGTGTTTTACCGTTGTAAACCATAGTAGTTTTAAAAACACCAGTAGTTAGAATCCTATCTCCTGTGTAACTTATCAATTTTTTAGTAGTAGGTGACAATGGTACCCTGCTAAAATGTTGTTTGTATGTTTCCCTTGAAATAAGGCTAACTGCAGATCAACTATCGACATGAAACTCCAAAAATATACCCCCAATACAAACTCGCATAGCCATCGACATCGTTGTATCACAATGAATGTTATGAACGCACTCACCATCGTCTCCTTCATCCACTTCCTCCACACAGTTAACCTTGACCTTATCATTGGAACACATCTTACGCAAATGACCTTTACGGTTGCACTTATTACATTTGTAATTTCTAAAACGACACTGATTGGCTTTGTGGTTATTATAATCACATACACTACACTGCACTCGGGTTACAGAAAACACGTCACGTGCGCCGTTGCTGTCCGTTGCGGCCCGAGCGGCTGCGCCTGCCCCGGCGGCCTGGCGTGCACACCGCACGCTTTCCGCCATGTCTACCGCCTTTGCCAACGACAGTTCGCGTTGATCCTGCGCGAACAATTTATCACGCTCGTGTCCCGGTGCCATGCCCATGATGAATCGGTTCAACAAAGCCTCTTCTAAATTTTTGAAACTACAGTGCGCCGCCAGTCCTCTTTTCTTGCCGCCCATTCGGTGGGAGTCTCGCCCGAACGTTGAACGGCCGAGTAAATATTAGACTTCTCGGCAAATCCGAATAGTTTCGGTGAACAATGCTCGTCGAGAAGTAGTAGGATCTGGTCGAACCCTACCACTTCCACCTTTTTAAGTAGGGCTAAATCACTTGCCAGTTTAAATGTTGACTCGCTGAGTGCACTTAATGTTATTGCTTTCCGCTTGACTTTGACTATGTCCGTCGCGTCGGTTATGTCGTTCGCGATGAACCACTGCGACAAATGTGACTTAAAACTGTTCCAATCATTAGTTAAATGATCGAAAGTACAAAGAATACCATATGTAACTCCCGCAGACGTTTTATATATATATGTATTCGATTAAATACGCGAGTTCAGTCGTCGCCACGTGTATACATAACACTGCGGAAGGGCGCGGGCGCAACAACCATCAAACACGGTAGTTCGATATGCACTGGTTTTTTCAAAAAATAAATTAATACGAGACGCAGCTCGCACGCACACATGTGAGCCCCATACATAAACAACACATATTTATTGACATAACTACGGAAAAAACTCCTATACTTAGTCTTATCTTTTGTTCCGCGGTAACAACTATATATGTATTTCTCGCACTAAAAAGTACACTTAGGTAATATTGACATATAAGTTACAAATATGCTAAGATTCAAATGAATTTTGTGTCCAACAGATATTAAAAACAAAAATTCCAAAATTGGGGCTTGTTAGTTTCATTATCAGAATAGATAAGGAGCATCGTATTTTGTGTGCCGTCTTGGAGAACTAATTAGCAAGTGGGTTGTCTGAATTCTTCATGAACAGCAATACGTAATACTCCTAGTTACAGAGGTGCTTTAGTGACACTGATCAACATGTGGCACGTCTAATTTTTAATTATGAAAAAACAATTTTTTTGTATTCGAAGAAAGGGAAATAAACTGCTTGTTTATCGATTCACCGACGGTGCAAAATAAACACGTAAATAACATCTCACAAGCGATTCTAGAATCTCATGAAAATACAAATCCAGTCGTGAGATTATCCATTTACATGATGAAGTTTATATTTTCGTAACAATATAGGTCTTTCTTCTATATTTTAAAAGGTTAATCAGGTTCCAAAAAATGTTACGAACAACTTATCACGTATGATTTATAATATTTGCTAGTAATTTATATCGCTACTCAGATCCTATGAAAAAATATGGTTTTTAAACAACTAGAGCATTTGGCAAGTGGCCAAACTGGTCGTTGTCTCCTGTAAACAAACATAAAACAGTGACATGGCGTTGGGTCGTATATTATGAACATTTTTGTGTTAATACACTTTGAAAATAATGTAGGTATCTATGCAAAAAAGTGTATGTTTTTCGCCTTTTTTGTTGCAAAAGAGCTGTGCTGTTATCGATGTACATATATGGGATAATGCATGCCATCGGGTAGGCAAACTGAAGTTTTGGATCAATTAACGTAAAAACATATTGTTATAGATCAAATACTACTTTTACAGCTATTCTGTTAAAGGCTTAGTTCGTTCAGTAATGAAACAATATAAAATTTGCGAAATTTAATGAACGCAGTCACTCGCAATAAATATTTGTATACTTTTTTAACTTATACCATTTTTAAGCAAAGTTTAAGAAAATATTTCTCGCTAAATTACTAAATTCTAAAACATATTCGTATTATGTTCGTGACGTAGATTTTAGTTTGAATCTATGAGTTCGCGACCTTGTCGCTGTAAAAGCATTTTGCATCATTCTAAATTTTTTATTCGAAGTGTTTTTCGTGAGACTAGAATTCTTATACTTTTGGTGTTGGGGAGAAATCATTTAAAGATATTTGGACTTGATTTGGGAAAGACACTGAGTTATGTGAGATAGTTACGGGAGGCTCCAGAATCTCATATCTCGTTAGGAATTTGGAGCCATACGTCACCTGTTCGATGGTTAATTATTAGTCCGGTGGGTACTGTAGTCGCAGTGTGCACCATAATCAGTGGATACCTACACAGAGGTGGAGTCCTTTTGATGTAAAAACACAACCAGTTCTTGTCCATTTTTTTAGATTATACTGTAGGACATGTTTTCTGCAAATAGCTTTAGTGTGCCTGTATGCAGCATTACATTCGTAGCCGTACAGTAGTTGTATACTAGAGAATCCGGTCACGTCACAAATACCCGTCAAATGTCAGGACGTGCTGGCGTCAATGTTATGCAGTGGGTACGTGCAGATTTGTCCTAACCCACCCCACCTCGCGCCGGTAATATTTCAACTCTAGATAATTCTATTCAAATGAGCTTTTTCTCACTTTACAGGATTATATATTAAGTATTTTTGGGATTATAACCTGTGTTTACAGTTATTTGTATTTTAACTGTAGTTTGAAATAGACATTAATAATATTATTATAGTACGATTAACCTAATTAAATAGGAAAACTAGCGTGTTGTCTAGTTTGTTGCGTCATTATCTGCAGAGCGAATGGTTCCGAGTTCTCCATTTGTTGTTTATTAGTTTAATTTATATTAAACTTACATATCATCATCTGTCTTCTCGTCTAACTGTCTGACCGCGTATCATGTTAAAACCCAGTGGTTTTAGTTTCATATTGTGAATAGATTTGATATGATAGTTGGCATTTTAGTAACTTATATTCTGGGTCATAATTTAGGCTAGTTTTCATCCTGGGAAATGGATATTTTCCCGCGGAATTGGAAATAAAAGTTAATATGGACATTCCATTAAGAGGGTAATAAATCAAGTTTTGAGTGGTTGGCTGCGAAGATAATATGTGTCCATTCACAGAACTGAAAAAACCGTTCCTAAAAAAATTCGGTTGCTATATATCTAAACAAGTGAAGCGGAGACAGGTTACTAGTTTTATTACAGGTATTGTTAGGTTTTGTTTTTTTTGTATTTTGTACTTTATGATGAGAGAGATGCTATGCTTCTTTAAATGCGTATATAACTATACCTGGTGCATTGTTACAATGTAGATTTCTACTAATTTAATAATAATAGATTTACGGATGAATGAAATGTGTTCATTTTGAATTATTAGGTGGGGATTTGAATGTATCTGTTTTTATCTTTATGTCGTTTGTATGTATTTACGACAAAATAATTTTCGAATAATCGAATATTTGAAATTCAAATTAAGCAAAGTCAAAGTCAAGCAAAGAGTTAATATTTATTTGAATGTCACAACTGTTCATGTGGCGATTAATCTATGCAAGAAAACATCAGTTGAACCTAGAATAGATATCTGCTGGTGAGTCGCGGATTTGTCAATGAAACGCCTTCTACTTAATGTTAGCATATAGTAAGATTTTCTTTGTGTTTTTGCGTGGATAGAAAATCACATTTAATAAATATTTTATACATATTCACCTTCAGGCCTCGGTTCGCATCAGTGAGCTTTTGTTTTCAATTTTGCTCCTGTATGCAGAAGTTTATCAACATTGAACTCGATCCTTCATTTGCATATTCTACAGCGACCTACAATTATCTATCAGTAAGTTCAAAAACATTTTTTTACTAGTCCATCTGATGTTAGGTAGTCATTTGAGTAACATTATCGTCGTACACGAGTTTCATTTTAGTTGTATTGTTCTTGTAGATTGAAATGGAATGAATTATTTGTCAGGTACGATGGTCCTAATACTCTCAGAGGAGGTAAAATTTATTCACATGAGATCTCGGATTGGCTACCTATGCATCGGACAGTTATCGAGCGCTTTAAGTGGTTTAGTATCTTACATAACCTAAAATCTACTCAGAGAGGTAGGAGATGTATTTAAAGATTGTTTTCCTAATAGCACACCCTGACGCTAATACTAATAGATCAAAATTAATAAACGCAGTGGCCTTGCTCCATACGAACTGGATGAAGGTATTACATTTCAGCACAATGTATTTTAACGGAATATAAATACTAAGAGAAAAAATCTCTGCAAGGGAAGTTTGAAGACTTTGAAGTATGTATGTAGCAAAGACCATTTGCAAGGAGACATACCTACAGTGTGAGATAATTCAGTTTTCAGGAGTAGCAAGGAATTTGTGGACAATTTTGTTTACATTTATTAAATCCGTTGTGTGACATAAACCATAAAATCACCAGCTGAATGGCCGTGGCGGAAACGATATTGGTGATCGTTTATCATTTTTACTTAAATAATATGGACCAAAACTATTACTAAGGATTTTGCTGAAATTGGTTGAGTTTGATAAAAATTTAAATGAGTTTTAAGAATCGGATGTTTCAAATGTGACTTTTGTGATCTTATTTATACCGGGTACTTGTCTTAATACCTACTGATATTGGCAATTTCACTGTGCTTTACAACGGTATGTGGCGACAAATGCGAGGTACGACGCGGATGAGTTTATTCGATTACACGCGCCGCTTGTTATTGTGTAGCCCACTCTACTGAACACGGCCTTGTTTCATTGCCACGAGCCATTCTGAAAAATCAAATTAGGTAAGCATGTTAAGAAATGTGAGGTACCGGTATCCTACGAGTATATTATGGTATTACGACAGGTATCTACGATTACCATGTATGAACAATTATGGCACTACAAGCTATCAAGACCTACCACCAATGTTTATGCTTAAAAAAACGTTGCTTTCGGAGGTCTTCGCTCGTCTGTTTTGGTCCTTACTAACTGGATAACTGACGATGTGTAAACATTTCATATGTCGCCTTATGGTAACTAAGAAGAATATCATATGTGGTAACTGAGAACGTAAAACGAACAAGATGTAAAATTGGCAAGCTTATTTGTCATTAGTATCTGTCGAGAGTCATCTGTCAAAATTTAATCCCCGTCACTGTCAGTTCGTCGTAACCATGATATATGTAATTGGGTCGGAATATCGTTATAAAATAAAAAAATCGTGGGTTCCATTTAAAATACAGAATGTCCGCGGTGATATAAGGTTAAAAACATATGATAACAGTGTTCTCAAAAAAATGTATGCGCAAAAAATATACCGGGATAGTGAAGATCGTAATTAATAAATATTTCTAATACAATTCTATTTAAAATCCGTATCTACTGTACGGTATACTGTATGTTTATGTCTATATAAAATATAGACCGAAAAAATAATACAGATGTATTAATAAGATATAAATGGATTATTTGGATTTATTTGTCGATAGTCTCCACTTGTTTGGAAGTAGGTATATTATACAAGTAAATGTATCTGAGAATATTATTTTGCTTAGAGCAAACAGGACGGGTCATCGGGCAGACCTTTTGGCTCAATGTGGTGGAAACACTTCGCCTCGGACTATGCCCGAACCTTTCCGTTTTCGATAACCATTTAAAGGCATGTGAATAGGGGCGTCTTAAATTTGTTTGGATAGAAGCGTACCTGCAATCATATGACAAAAGTTCACGGATTGTTTCCCTGAGGGCAAATACGCGTAATTTAGATATTTTCGACCCAACAGAAGTTAAGTCTATATGTCTTTTAATATTCAATGGGCTCACATCCGACAATTTTTTAATCGAATTGAATTTGATGTAATCTTGTTCTAGCTTCGTATACTGGGAAAATATATTTCAATATGTATGTATATTTTTTATTATTATGTTTTTTTGTTATATTTTTTTTATTGTCCTTTATAATACTATTCTAATGTTTTTTTTATTTCCACCTCCTCTCAGATTACCTCCATAGTTGATTGCTTTATCGATTTTTTTTTGTTTTTGATGTAAGACCGCTTGTGCTCCGTAACATTTGAAAGACTTAAAAGTTTAAATAAGTAGAGTCAGAATATCAATAATTCATTCAACAACATTGAAATATTTTAAATTTACGTACTTTTTATTACAAGATGAATACTACATACTTATGTACAACTAATAAATTGCCTTTCCGGTATGCCACGAATCGTCTAAATCCCTTCTGTGGTTTTGGTGTTCATGTGCTCAGATAGACACAAGTACAAAAATTTCCTCTAGATCGATAACAATGTCTTCCTATTTTGAAATTTCAAAAAAATATTTAATGTACAGATTCAGCTCCGTAATATATTCTAATTTGTAAGTTTATCCTTCCTACGAGGATGTACCTACTTTCTAGTTTCACTCCTAGCTCACTTCTCCGTATTGACGGCAGAGTTATTCGAACGCCAAATGGCGATTCCGATAACTTATTGTTATTCTCACACTTGTGATGTAGGGCGACGTTTCCACAATGTTTGCAGACAAAAAATCAGCCTCGGGAAACCTAGTTTTTCAGTCGTATGATTTTATTACTCCGTTTGATTTTATCCGCCCTTGGTATTGGTAAAGCATTGAGCTGATCCTGTACTCATATTAAGTAATCTGGGCATTGTTGATCAGGATTTCGCTTTCGAATGTCTAATCTTACTTATCGCGTCGTGTTTGATATTACATTTTATTTTCCATTGAATTGCATAATTCTGCTACAGACGTGAGAAAATTCGAAGCGGTGGTTTATGGAAATTATTAGTCGCAAAACTTCAAAATAATCTCAAGATTCATTCATTCCCAACATTCAAATTCCTAGAGCAAACATCCAACTGTTATCTAAATATCTGCCTTGATTAGGATTCGAACTGGCGAATCGTCATGTGGCAGCTAGTCACTACCGTTTGAGCTATAGGATCGATACAAAAGACTTTATGTAAATGTATTTTGTATTTCTACGCGCTAATACATTTGAATCTTTAAACAAAATATTTGGACTTAAAGTTATAAACAACAGGGTATGTATTGTTTGTGGTGTCATATCTTTATAGATATGCTAGTTGGTGAGTTAGATGATGAACATGTGACGTCTGAATAACTATTGGTTATGTTAACTATGATGGTTCATGCTAGGATCGGGTAGGTAGAGCTGTGGTTAAGGTACTCTTTCAGACTATTAAATAGAGATGATTTGTGTGTATGTGTGTTGGCAAATTATTTTTAATTAAAAGGTTAGTCAAAAGTAGTTGTATCTAGAAAAAAAAAACGTAATCGCGCTTTGCGTGGTATCCATTATGGTATATTAAAGTAGTTTAGTCTTTTTTCGGGGGATTTACTCATGGATACTACTATAAGGAAGCTGAGTAGACGTATTTTCTTTTTACATTTGGGTTGTTAGGCCTTATAGTATCTAATTCATCTATTACAGACTTCAGCTAAATATTGCCTTTCCATAGTCACACATACATTGACTGGATCAAGCAGTAATCTATACATGTATTTTTATAGATCCACATTTTAACTTAAAAACAATATGAACGTTTAATACCTGTTAAATAACTTTGTCTACTGAAACTTTTCCACACATCAAATCATCAGTAGTAGAAGCAAAAAATGACGTGCATAAGTGTATTTACAAAATATCTTAATGAATAAATGATTTCGACTTTTTGAATTTATGAGTTAAATTATGGTTTGGGATTTAAACTAAAATTTTACAATGAACTGTAACGTGTTTACTTAATTGAACAATTCTATAATTTATTAAAATCGTTGCTTCGAGGTAAAAAGCAAAAGTTAAGATGATAATAATTGTACATTAAACATTGCGTAGTTCTCAAAGACATTAGAAGTATGTTTTGTATTACTGTGACAGTTGCTCTCAAGATTGTATCTTTTTTGTTGAGATATTGTTGTTTCGATATAGTGAAGTAATATTAAGATAAATAATCTGAATAGATTCACATATTTATTACAAAACTATTGTTTTATTTTGAATACTAAACTAATACGAAGAGCGCGGAGAAAGTTTATAAAAGGTCTGAAAATGATTCTTTTTTCTATTATGTTACTTTTTTGAACTAGCTAGTAAAATACATGCTTCAAAGTTGCTAAACCAAAGACATAATCGCACCCTTAGAATGAAAGGGACTTAACTCAAAAATTGCAATTTATGGGAAATAACGAAGAAAATTTTCAAAAATGTATGGTCTTGAGTAAATTTAAAGAGACTAATGTATGAGGTTTTCCCTTTCTCACTCATAATTCGGGATCTTTTTCACCATAGGGTTTTAGAGTAGGCTTTTTTAAGTAAATTTATAGTAAAATCTGGAATTTCAGGAATTTTGAGATAAGTCACTTTCATTCTAAAGGTGCGATATTAATGGTTAGATCAGCCTAAAAGATTAGTTGTATGGTTAGGAATAACCTGGCTAAGATCGCACACATTAAATTATCTCACATGTTTACAAAACGAGGACCAAATTCAGATGATAATGAAAAATTCCCGAGTGAATTACAAATTATACTGATGTAAATAAGATAAGTGTTATCGCCTCGTTCAATCTCAGGAATTAACGGATGGTTTTTAATAATCTATCATGACATTAAATGTTCTTGATTATCTGTAGATACGAACGTTAAAAATAAATTTCTGAAGTTATTTATTATGTTTATGGGCGAATAAACTTTAAAATACAACAAATATAAACATATCTTTGCACATTTTATTTTATAAATCGATATTAATAGGAAAAAATGTCCCCCTGTCCAAAAAAAAGCCCCCTTCGCTGTTATTTCAATTTAACCTTAAAACATTTAATATTATTGTATACACAATACTGCTACGATCGATATTTATTTCTGTAAAATATTATCAATACATACATATAATAAAATTTTAACTGATCACTTTTGGTACATAAAGGATATATGAGAAAACTATTATTAAAGGTCTTTATTAGCGCAATAGAACCCAAAACGGTAATCGTTAGAATTTGCGTCTGTTTGTCTGTGCATTTGTGCACACTAGTTTCAGGAACGGTATAACCGATTTCGTTATGGTTTTCACTAATGTAAGCATCATTTAATATTTCAAGTTCGTTTCATTTCAACCCGTCCAGATATAAAAAAGTTATAAATTAATATATTTCTAATTCACAGCACGAGAAAAATAAAGTTCTAGAAATTGTTTTAGCTGGTGTTTTTTAAGTTTAAAGTGAAGTTTTTCTGAAGCGAAGTGATGGTGGTTTGCCAGTCATTAATGAAGTACAAAAAGTTTTCACCTTTTAAATCTATTAGGGTGTATACAGGCCTAGGGCGTCTATCTATTATGGAAAATACTATAAATATTTCCTCACTCCAGTTAAATTCGTATTTTTTTTTAAATATGTTTGGGTTTTGTAATTGTAATTCAAATGTAATCACCAACATGCAACTTCGGTAATACGATACTTGCTGAAAGCCCATTATTTTTAGTGTCATACAGATTTCTCCATACTAATATAATATTATTTGGATTAACATCAGAGGGACATATCTTTTTTTTATGTTAATAGCCAACAAACGAGTAGACGAGCCACCTGATGGTAAGTGGTCACCATCGCCCATGGACATCAGCAAGACCAAAGGTATCACCGATGCGTTCTAGGCTGGGAAATGAGAAGAAAGAAATCCTTCATCTTAATCCTAGAATGAAAACTGTGTTTATAGGATTAAACTAAATCTTGTAAAACATCGATATATTTGTGTGTATTGATATATTTTTGTGAGTAAAGTAACGCCATATTTTCGTCTTAAGTGTTCATTGAAATCTTTTACAATACTTGCTTTAATATCTGGATTATTTGTAGTATAATAATAAATATTTTTAAATTTTATGTATTTCTGTACTTCTTTTGATATGAATTCCGTGCCTTTGTCAGATTGTATGTGGGTTGGAGTTGCCTTGGATTCAAGAAACATGCTTTCAAAACAATCCTTAACAGTTGATGAATTTTTCTTTTTCATAGGTCTGACATAAGCATATTTGCTGAATAAATCAATAACACATAGTATATAATTATAACCATCATTGTATTTTGAGTAAGTCTTCATAACATTTAAGTCAGCGTGCCACAATTCATTAATGTTTGATAATATATATTTATTTCTAGAAAATGTTTTCTGTACTGGTTTATGTACAGTGTAAGTTTCTTGAGATTGCAACAGACTATTTTTTTACCTCATCTCTGCTCATTTTTCCCTTCATGGCTTTTGTCAATTTGTCGATACTACTATAACCTGCAGGGTGTGATGGATCATAACAAAGGTTATTTATTTCTAGTAAGGTTCCCATTTTTCTCAATCTAGTTTAGTCTTCAATTTGTTTTGTACCGTGTTTCACTCATTGGTATAGAGAACGCTCCTTCAGGTGTTGCAATATTTGACTCTGACTGTATGTCACATTGTTTTTTGATTGCTAACATATGTTAAAGGAACCCAAATATCTTTTAAAGCTTTAGCAAAAGATTCCCATCCAAATAGAATCACTTTTTTTTAATGGACTCAATGAATCATTTGCCAAATTTAAAGTGTTATTTCCTTCAATTTTTTTATCATCTATAATCACAGTACCATCACTATCCCACTTAATTTTATTTTTATTGGAAGACAGCAAACTCATTAACAAGGCGACCCTTTTTGCATATGTTTTTGGAATAAATATAAATAAATGATTGTAAAAAGATTTTTGTCAGAAATATTATTTTGTTTAAGAAGTAGTTCTTTGTCTTATGTATCAATCGAGACTGCACTTTTATTCAAGTTTTTGTTTTTGTAACTCATTATTACATCGTAAAATGTATTAATATGACGGTCTTCTTTCGTAAAGTTAAGATATCTTCGGAGTATTTGTAAATATAAAATACAGTTTTCACGATCACTTAAAATATTATTCATATTAGTATCTAGTCGAGAAAATATTGTATCACTTGCACTTTGTTGTTTTAGTTTTTCTATCACGTCTGGTTCAACGAGCAACATTCTTTTAGCATTCTGCATTTTTAATAAGGCAACTTACTTATCCACTAAGAACTGAACCTAATATAATAGGTAGAAAACCACAATCTTTTTGTAATATAAGATTTATCCGAAACAAATTAGTGGCATCCTTTGGAACCAATTTCCGAAGTATATTTTTGTATTTGTTTAATTAATTTGTTTCCTTCTCCTTCAGTTAAATTTTTCCTTGAAGTACATTATGGATACACTCGCAAATATAATTAATTAAATTTTTCATTACACGATTTTAAAAGAGCTCTTTAATATCTTGGTTTAAGTGCATAAAAAGCAGTTAGTAAATATTTATGCGTCTTTAGTCGTCGATGCATCATTTATGAATGATAGTAATTTGTTGATTTCTGGCATATTTAAAGACCTTCGTTGGAATATAAAATACTCAATACCCATCTGATGGAAATATTTTAGTTTTAAAACGACATATGTTGCATATTTGTAGGGATCATCTATAAACTTTGGATTTTCTAGTGACACTTGTCGTGCTAAATATTTTATTTGTGTCGTATCACGTGGATTTTTAAAATATATTATATACGATGAATTCAAAGATTGACCTCTTTGACCTTTTCCTTGATGAAATAAATTTTGTTTTATATAAAATACAATTAAATTTCTATGATATATCTATGATATATACCTTTCGTAAATATATCAACAACGCGACCATCTGATTATCTCATTAAATCATCAATAATTATAAGGTGAGGATCTTTTCCGTGAAACATACTAAGTTCTGGTATTCCTTGATAGTAGTAGTTAACACTTTTTAAATTATACAAAAGGTTGCATTTCATCATAGCACCAAGTTATTTGATTTAAATGTGTATCAGATATTTCTTTTGCATATTTAACGAAGTTTGTAACAAAAATAGATTTCTCGCATCCACTTGGACCGGCGTCTATTGCAGTAAAAAGATGTGTTAAATGAATCATTGTAACATTACCTGTGTTTGGTACAAGGCTTAGGGAAAGACTAAATCTTTTTTTTGGTGATATAAAAATATTTCAAATTTTAAAAACACAAAATATTTACAATTTACAAAATAGCAAGAGAAAAAGAAAATAAAAAACAAAAATCTTAACCACAGTTTATAACATTTTGCGTCCCATTAACATAATATAACTTACAATTCTAATTACATATATATACTATTAAACAATGACATATATTTTTTTGACATATTACATCCATTGCTTAAAATTTTAGTTAAGGATCTTACATTTATGAATTTCACATTTTATTCCTTAACAATATATACAGAATATTTTACTCAACCAGTTGAGTCGTTAAATATTTTGAAGGAACCCCAGGCGAATGTATCAACATTATTAGGTGCTATGTATAATTTGTTATCGTTGAGGGAAAGACACTATTTATAAATGTTCTGTGAAAAAATGTTATTTGATACATCTAAACCTCAACATAATACGGTATTCAACATTTTGATTAAACAGACAAGACTTATAAACTTCCATCTTAAAACTTTTTGTCACACTTTTTTTAACACTTTTAGCTTTTGCCAAAAATTTATTTTCAATACTCAAACTACACATTTTAGATCGTAATCCTGCAAAATCTCTTAATACTTTACCAGCATTTTCACCTTTAAAGACCCCTAATTTTTTTATTTATATTTTGATATCCATATACGTTGTTTATTGGATAATCGGATGTATCAAATCGTTCCATTAAATCGGGTTTAATGTCTGCATAAAAGTCGTTGGTGAAATTTCATAAACTAAACTATCAGTATCAGTGTATAGTAATTTAATTTTGTTCTGGAACTTTCTTAGCATGAAGTTATAATGAAAATCATACATAAGGGTTTTAGAAATATCTAATATACATAAACTTAAGTATATGGGTTTGTTATGAAGGGCTTTTGTTCTTTTTAGTTGAATTGCTACAAAGTTTTCTGAAAATACTGATTGACTATGTAACTCTAGTTTTGCAATAAGATCCTGAGCACCTAAACTTTTACCTTGATTAACCCAATGGGTCAACATTTACACGTTTTACATTTACACGTTTTTCTACATTTTCCATTGTTTTTCCAAACACGGAATTGGTCATCAATTATTAAAAATCTTTTTCAAAATTTGTTTTAGGTCGTATGCGTAAATTTGTATTGAAATCTATGTATTGCTTTAACCATAAACTCTGTTTGAATTTTAATATTCTGATTCTTTGTTAACTTCACACCTAGCTTAAAACAATTTTGTAAATTTTTGTAATGAATAATATACTGAATTTTATTACGCAAATTTCGAACGAGTTTAATATCTTTCGAATTTCCTATAGCAATTTTTTTAGGACATAAGGGCAAGTCAGAATGTAAGTCGTGAATTCCTGTTGGGTACTCTGAATCTTCTTTTAGAATAAATCCATATTGCGTATTATTTGATACATTGTAATCTGTTTCTATAATAACCCATTTAAATTCAAACCCCCCTTAAGGTAAATAATGTGACACTGCCCACCCGTAAAGATTATTAGCATCAAAGTACATAAGATATGAAGTAGCTATATTTTTATCATAATTTTACATGTATGGGTTATTAGCCTTTGCATACCGTTTGCTACATTGAGATATTCCTCCCCTTGTCATAAATGCATTTTTTTTCTATATCTGTAAGCAATTCTAGTTCAACTTTAGTCATTTTAAGCATTGCATCCCAATTTAATTTTGGAGCAGTATAATAGTAAGGTGGGTCCTAAACCATAGATTTGTATATATAAAATTCTGAAGTTTTCAAATATATCAGTTAGTAGTAGTGCATCAGTTTTAAGATATAAATCGGACATAAATCAGACATATTTTTGCAGTTAAAGTTTTGCCTAACATTTTTAGCATGATTGTAATCGGTATCTGAAATATGAGAATCTGACAGTGAACTATAAAATTTATCTTTGTCAGGGAGTGATGTTAGACTTAAGTAGTCAAAATATGTAATAAATTCACAAGGATTAAGGATATTGTAGGTTATCTTCCGAACCAAGGCATCAATTTGAAAAATTCTTTTACAGTTTTAAAGGTACATTATTCTAGATGGCTATAGGCCATAGTACCTATATAGGCTATGTATGTAACTTAGCTACAGTCATGATAACATTCACTTTGATTCACACTATTTAGATATGAGTCTGAATTATACAAAAAAAAACAGAATTATATCTACTAATAATTGCTCAAGCTGAACGAAGCCGGGGCGGATCGCTAGTATATTTATAAGGTTAAAATTTCGTTTGAGTTAAGTAACTTCTCATGGCGTATTTAATTCGTTTTACTATCCCAGTACAGCGGCCCACGTGTAGAGACCGGTGCAGGGCGAAATCCAATTAAGCTTTGAGCGTCACGGAGATTTAACTCACGCAAACTGCCGTTTGAAACACAAGCTACCACATAGTGACTATTCAAAAGGGGACACATAACACATAGCAATAAATAAATTGTATAATAAAAATTACATTTAGTATTACGTACCTTTAATATGCAGGTGATTATTCTGTGTAGATTTAGTTTGTGTGTGTTAGTTGCATGTATTCACTGAGCCTACTTATGGGCTGCTATGCTAGGATGTATTTCTAAACAAATGTCTTCTTCATAGATTGATAATACTAAAGACGCTTTATTACCACGAAATATCACATACGAGAAAAAAATTTCTTCACAATTGTTAGTTTAAAACGCTTTTACAAGAATAATTTATAACTTTACTTCAAAACCAGCCTTATTATTGCGAAGATTCAATAAAATAAATCGTAGGTTAAATGGTTAGCACATAATAAAAACCGTATTGGAGAAAATAGTTTGAGAAAATCGCTAAGGTAAACAGTGACATACAATAATGTTGTTCTGTTTCACTTTTAAGCATAGGGATATTACAATTTGTCGATAGTATTTTAGTATGTTATCTTGTATATATGTGTAGGTATGTCGTATAATTCTGCACAAAGCTGAAAGTTCCTTTAGAGTAGCGATAGCCGCTAGCGATGCTTACCTCTAACGTTGAACTGTATAACGTTTCTATCAGTTTACTTTCTACTTTTGCTTTTATGTAAGTCTTGAAATGTAAATTCATTGTTTACGATTTTTTATTTCTTAAAATGTTTCAAATCACTTACAGAAAATTATAAATTACATTAGTTTTAGTTAAACAGTAGCAAATGTCCTCGCTTCACTTCAGAAAAACTACCTTAGGCTTACAAAAAGTCCCTGCATTGTTGTAGAATTGGGGTTTTCTCGTTATGTTAATTAGAAAAACATGTATTAATTTCTAACTTTTTTATTTATGGACCGATTGCAATGAAACCAATTTAACATTTTAATAAAATACATTATATTAAATTATTATATTGAATTGTATTATTATAAGCTTCAGACATTAAGTTAGGAATTTGAAGACGATGCATTCAGTACGTATTCCTTGAGAGATTTTTTGAAAACATGAAACGACTTTGAAGCTTTTATATCTTATGGTAATTTATTTTATAATTGCGCCCCTTTACTTAAAATACTAGTTCTGCTATATTTTAGTTCTAGGAGCTTGCAGTATTATAATGTTTGCGCACCGTGTTTTAATTTTTGAATTTGCAGCTTTATTGTGAACGTTATGCGCAAGTGAATGTCCTGTGTTATTCTCTTAATTAAAATGCATGTGTTATAAATATAATTTTGTTTTAAGTGAAATAGTTTAGTGTCTTTATATCATTTGTGTGTTTTTGTCAAAAAGTTGTTATTAAGTGAGACTTTAATAATTTTATTTTGGGCAGTTTGGAAAGTTTGTAGATTGGCATTTGGGGCCGACTCCCAAACTTGTATAAGGTAATCCAAATGTGATTTAACAAGTCAAGTGTAGATTGCGTAGCGTACTATTATTGAAAGATAGCGAATAATATTTTTTAAAACTCATGTTAGTAATATTAGCAGTGAGCGCAATTTATTTATGTATGGTTTCCATGTCGACTTTTCATCCAAAATAAGGCCAAGATACCATTCCAGTTTTGATCTTTGAAGCGAAGTATTATTAATAGTCAAGGGAGGATGATCATCTATATTTTCATTAATGTCAGCAAAAATCATATATTTAGTTTTTGATTTATTAATTTTTAGTAGGATTACTTAGGCACCAATTTTGTAGTAAAATCAAATCATTTTGTGCTTGATGTATTAAATCTTCTATTGCTGATACTTTGGTATTAGTCAGGTGTCCTCAGCATATAGATTTATACGACCGTGTAACCCTATTTCATGAATATTGTTGCTATAGATCAGGAATATATTTGGTCCCAGTAGGGATCCTTGAGGTACACCGTAAGTTATTAATTTTGTGCTATTGTTAGATTGGCCTATCATTACAACTTGATACCGATTCGTTAAGTATACCTGAAATATATGTTTAAAGCTTTTCTTGTGACCCCAGCATATTTGCTTCGTTTTTGCAAGCAACAGGTTGTGACCTACAACATCAAACGCTTTTTCTAGATTAATAAAGATCTCTAGTAGCACTTGTTTTTTATCAATACTAACTTTTAAATCCGTAATAATATATATTGCAGCTGTTAGTGTTTGACTTAGGTCTAAAACCATACAGACTTTGGTAAAGAAAATTGATAGGTGTTTAGTAAGCATATTATGAATCAACTTTTAAAAATTTTAGATTTGATTGAAAGGAATGAGTTAGGTCGGTAGTTATTGTGATTGAATTTATCACCAGATTTAAAAATAAGACTTACCTTCGTGATTTTCAGTGAGTCAGGAAAGATACTTTTTTCTAACATTTATATATGCATTTATTAAGTGGTTCACTTATTATGGTTTTGATTAATTTGATTATTTTGTCACTTATACCGTTTATTCCTGAACTAGATTTAAGGTTGTCAATTACTTTAAGAATTTCATTAGTAGAAGTGGGCTTAATTGTGACAATACGCGAGGGTGGACTTTAATTTCTTGAATGACATTTCTTTTATGGACTTTTTTGGGTATTTCACTTTGAAAAGAATTCATTAGTGATTACAATTGTTTTGTTATATGTTATAAATTCTGATTTGGTCTTTAAAATAAGCGGTATACTGATAGTGGGTCTTTGATTTTATTCCTAGATAGTTTATTTATTAAGTTTCACATTTTCAATCATTTTCCACTACACTCTTTAACCGTTTTAAAATATAAATTACTTTTCGCTGTCTGCATTCCTTTAATTTTGTTCAATTTCGAGGTGTATAATTTCGTAAAATGGTATTTAATAAACTTTATATATTTTCATGCGTTATAGATAGATTTCCAGATTTCAGAAAGAACTAAAACTCCAGCGACGCAATTGCAATGTAATAAAACATACTATAGTTAGATTTTTCGTAAGATGTTGTCAGGTCATAGCGCCAGGTAGGTAAGATATCTCACCAGAATGCAAATTTATCATCAGGATTACAACAACAACAACAACGGGTTCTTCCATCGCCACCGCTCTTCGGCTTGGGTGACGAGGGACTACGGGCCTCAAGGGTCATCCTTTTTACTCGGGCTTGGATCTCGGGGGAACAAGAGTCCCCCGGTGAAGATGTGGGGCCCCCGCTGTTTAACAGGGGTATTCCCGTCCGTCAGACTCACCAGGTTGCAGCCAGTAGTCCCCCAGATGGGCGGGGGACCATCCTGACTCTAAGCCCTCCGGAGGTCGAGCGTGAAATGGCGCGATCGCTCTTAGAAATTCATGTGGTCCGTTGTCGGCGCGGTCGAACATCGCCCGCGCCAACCAGACCATATATTCACCTAACGTCTCTACCTTGAGATCACGCGCCACTACGTCGTTCTGGACATACCGGCCCGCTCCCGTAATCGCTCGCAGAGCCAGGTTTTGCTGCTGTTGCATGCGTTTATGCTACCACCAGGAAACCAACATATAACATGCCGGCGCCGCGTAGGTTAATCGTGACCAAACGTAAGTGTAGTACACCATTCGTTTTGCTCTAAGCGGTAACCTGGTTGAAAGCATTGATCGGAGTATAGTTCGCGCGGCACGCACCTATTGAATGGCGTTGTCGGTTTGTTGCGATATCCGCATCGAGCTATTGATGATACATCGTAGGTATGGGTAGACGGGTGGACTGCTGTTAGTCCAGCCGGTCCAGCTGTACGTGAAATACGCAACCTGACCTTCCTCGCTTGCCGAGATGTGCTTCGCGAAGCGCGCTAGGAAGCCCAGGCCCTATAGCGCCTCCGTAATCTAAGCCGGATTCGTATCCTGGAGGAGACCAGAGTTGCCCACTTTCGTGAGACGTTCGTCTTGCGGTGTATCATCATCAGGATACGTCCGGCTCCGACCGGAACAGCTCCATCATATAGGGTTGGACTGCCTGGATTTGTGGGTCCGACTTACGGATGAAACGTACCCCCTTTCCAAACGCCCGCGCGTTCAGCGCGTACCCGATCTTGTACCACGTAACGCCGCAGTGTCGCGTCCAGTTCGGGAAACACTTGACCATGATGGAGGGATACACCGATCTGGCCGCTGATTGAGCCACTTTAGGGGGAGATTTACGGCGGTGGGGGCGCCCTTGGGCGAGGTCCTGACCGCCGGTTTTGCCGACAGCGTATGATCGCTTGTGGTGCTGGTGGATGGTGCCGACAATGCGGCGGCGAAAGAGACACTGCTCGAGCCCGCCGCGGTTGCAAAACTAGGTGACACTGTGTGTGTAGGTGACACATTTAATGGTAATTGAGTTGTTGTTGCAACAATAAGGCGTTTTAAAAACATTCCCCTTTCATCGTCTTGGTACCGTCCTGGCGTCGATGGTGACAATGGTGGTGGTGGTGAAACCCGAGACGATGGTGAAGTCCGCGACTCCATAGTCGCTGATGCTGTTGCGGAACTAGAGGGTATGTTATTGCTGTCCTCCTCTAGTTCGTCAGATTGTTGTGGTGCACTTGTGCTTGGAGTGGGTTTTCCTCCAAGGGTGCGGGGGCGTCCCCTCCTTCCACTTCCAAGCCTCGCCAATTGGCTGCGAAGCTCCGGGTCGACAGGGCGGTAGCGAGGAGCGAATAGCTCCCGGACAACAATCCTTCTTCCCGGAGGCGTTCCCTCCCTGGGGGGAGGGCAGTCCATTAGCGGGCCGCCGCAGATTCTTTTCGCCTCTGGTAAGCCGCTGCGCGGTCAACCAAAACCAAAGCCAAAGGAAACCCGATTGTGGGAAGCCCGGCGAGGCGCCTGCAACAGTGGCGACTGGTACTTCCGCGCGGTCCCGTTAACTGAACACCCCTTTCCACTAGAAAAGGGATTACAATTGCACGTCGTTGCAAGGAGGAATCTTGTTCGGTACTGATGCACTTGACAAATGGTAACGACGAACGCGTCCATCAGGATAAGTAAGTGCTACAGACCCCATTGATTTTCAACAAGACCTTATAGCTTGTCTTGTTCAAGATTCAGCACAATACACCACCAACAATGTTTTAAAAAGTATCTTGAACGTGTAGTATATATTAATTTCTTTTTAATGATTCATAGTTTTGAGATAAATAACATTAGTTCTCACATATTCGTTCTCTCACATCACCACACTAGGATGTCCTTTATTACTGGTAGCATGGTGTTGATATACACAAAATATTATCAAAAGCTGGAGAGCAATGAGTTATCCCAAATTTAAATGTTATATAGTATTTATATAAATAACTAAGAAAGTAGCAAATGGGGATACTAGACGGTATGTCGACACCCTGTTGACGCAGCAAAGAAACAAGAAGTCAGCTGAAGTGCCCCCACCGAGATTCAATCCCTTCGCTCGGCAGCCGGTGTCACTACCAACGGAACTACTACGTACCTATAGGTGGCTACCTTTTTGTATTTCATTTATTTAGTTATAAATTAATAGGTTAATTTTATGTATTAATATTAAATTAATTTTATATGTATTTAAAAATAGTTTAATGTAATATTAATTTATTACAAGCTAAATCGATTGTGAATCACATCACTTGTTTTGAGTAAACAGAGTGGCGTGAGGAGGGTACATTGGTGAGGTTGTTTGTCATTTAGTATTTAAGTCTGCACGCTATCATCCCTCATTCTCATTTTATCTGTTGTATAATCCGTTACCCTGCCCGAATTATTATAGACTAGCTGTGCCCACGACTTCGTTCGCGGGGAATTTAACAAAAAAGGTATTTAGTAGAAATAAAAGTAGCCTAAGTTACTCCTTATTACATCAGCTACCTGCAGTGAAAGTCCCGTCAAAATCGGTCCAGCCGTTTCAGAGATTAGCCGATTACTGTATATACATACATTCAGATGCTTGTAGTAAAAAGCGGTTATTTTAATATTACAAACAGACACTCCAATTTTATTTATTAGTATAGATAAAGAGCAGCTTTGTCGACTTTGTAACCTTCCTTTGTAATGACGTCTCTAGTGAATAAAAGTGGAATTTTGCTGTGATACTTAATAAAGTGAAATGTATAATTTGCTATTGCTTTTGTTTTTCCGACGATGAAACCCTCGCGACCACGCGCCGACATAACACCAATCGCAGGGTTGTTAATAAATGCATTTAAATAAATATAGCTCGTGACAAACAGTAGCAGAAACATATTTGTAATCATTATTTTCTTCCGGTTCTCTTAGATTATTATATCCTCGTTTTGTCTTCGTCTCAAAGCGAATGCTTAACGTATCCATTCGTATTGTTTATGTCACCTTGCACTAACTATTCAGTGTCTTAACGTAACAGTATTCTCTCTCTGCAGCTTTATTAAAAAAATATTGTTTTAATTATATTTTTATTTCAAAATGTATATGTCCTATACACTTATAACAATATACATAGTTTTGTATTGTTTTAGGATCGCACAAAAGATGATCAAGGGAAACAGATTAATAGAAAGAGTTATTGTTAGAAACTAAAGAAAAATTGCATGTTATGCATTATCATAACCCATAACTATCCCCATTGTGTTTTACAAAGTCAGGGGTAAAAAAAAGTAAGGGTAAGTATGGGTATATGTAGGCTACGTTGCTGGCCATGTTAGACACGTTGCCAAAATTGGCAGACTTCCCACATCTTTGAGAATATAACGGAGATATGCGCAGAACTCTTCAGGGTGTTTTCCTTCAGCAAAAAAAAAATCATTTCTAATAAATTAATAATTTGTAAATTTTAGGTTCATGCATGATTCAAACCTGGACCTTCCGTATTGGAGATCATCGTTTAAAATACTAGGCTATGTCTGCTGATAGCAATATCTATAGTAATTTTAAATTCATATCATAATGGCATTAAACATTGTAACGGGTCCTCTCGATTATTTTCCATTTCATATCGATATTCGGCCTTGAAAAAAAAAGTCAAAAAGTCAGTATAAAATACAAGAATTTGTATTAGGTTGTAATTATCAAAAATGGTATTTACCTAATGCAAAGTGCGAAAAATTTCAGTTATCATGCAAGCCTTATTTTGCGATATTATAAACTGGACTTTAAAAGTTACTCTGGAACATTTATACTGTAATCTAGTTAGAGCCATAGTTAAGTTCATGTAAAACTATGTTCAGGTCACGACCCCTTTTATGTGTAAACTTTGCAGCCCCACAGTCGTATATTTCGCTCAATCGGTGGACAATGTGTTTTATCCGTGAAACGGATTACTTTGAGAGGAATGTTGTATCTATACCAATAATAAAATTATAATGGGACCGAAGCTATGCCTTAAATATTTTGGAAGTTTTGTCTGTCTGTCTTTATGTATCAATGACGAAACATGAGCAGGAGAAGCTAAATAAAGATACTTAAAAAACGTTTCTCAAACCCACACATACTGTAGTCACGTAGATAAACCACTCTCCGTAAAATTTAACACCATGTGAGTGACCATTCATAGTAAGTAGCAAAGGCCTTTGTCAAAACCTCCCGGGGGTATAGCGGCAAAGCAAGATCGATGCCATTCGCCAGTATTGTATTACTCCGCCGGCTAAACTAGTTTATATCGAACGTATCTGCAAAACCAGAAATAGATAACCTTTTAAAAGAAATTCAAGGCAATTTATTGATTACCCTTCATAACAGTTTCATAAAATATTTCAACGACTCTGTATGTTTTCAACGTTTTTACATCGTTATTCGTAACGAAGTTGAATGAAAAGTTATCCTGTACGTGTCGCAAATTTTTGATTTACAAATAAATTAGCACTTGATTCGCTGAAGAAACATGTCTTAAAGAATTTGAGGGTCTACCATACTGTTCACAGAGAAACCCGAAGTGATCGAACTTGAATTTCGAACTTAACTTGCGTGGTGGACTGTGACCTCTGACTCTTACCGTGTGAGAGGAGACCCAATCCAGTAGTAGGATGGATCTGCTATGAATTATGAAGACGATAGTTTTGCTCCATAAGACAACTACTTCCTTATTACGCACCGACACGAGCATAACGGCCATTGCAAGTTGTTCTGTTGTAATCTCATAATATCAGGAGGGGACGGGGTTAGAAATCTGAAATAATGATGAACCTTCCATAGAGATACCGATTATGTTATGAACCCCACTCACCCCCTAAAACAGATCTAAATCTGATGAAACAATATTACTCGAATGATCTTCATTGCAAGTAAAACTAACACGTTGAATTGTTAAAAATATAATTTGCTAAAAAGAGATACCAGCACCGTATTTAATTCGTATTAACTGTTACTGATTCTCATGATTTTTATATGTTACACCAATGTTAAACCATGCATTACACTAGAATCATTGAACATATTATATTAGTAGCATATGTTGTGATATTACAATAAATTAATGTTCCTAATTTATAGAACTAGAAAAACCCATTCCCAAAACAATGCTTCTCCAAGCGTCTCCAAAATCGACTTGTCTCAGATAATGGCGTCGTTTAAAAATATCACGACCACTATCATAGTGACCAGTGACATAAGGCTTTCATTAAATAATGTCTGAATGACGTCACCGGCAGAGTTGCCCAAATAGATCTATGAGACCTATAAAAGACCTATAAAGTGCTGTATCTGATATTATTGAACGTTAAGAATATGTACAGAATTCGGTAAATTTCCTAATTAATATTCGCACCTTTATTCGTGACCTTGAGATGTAACACAATATAACAAATATTCTTAATTTGTACATAAAGACCATCAGGTGGCTCGTCTGTTCGTTTGATGAATAGTTGCATAAAAAAAATCCCATACATAACTAATAACTGTTCGAACAGGAAAAAAAATCAAGATTAGGTCATAAAGCATGATCTGGGGTGAAAATATTTAAGTTCTCAATTTTTTCATTATTGCGGGAACCTAAAAGAATTTACGTGCTGAATACGTCACGGCGACGATGTTTACAACCATTTTATATTTTATAGGGGTTGTAAGTCGCGATCAATGGATATGTTTTATCGCCGAGTACCTGCGCGATCGTTCGGCAAATCTTTAGAAGTCATTTTGTTTTTCGCGTAATCCACAGACCTGTAACAAAAAGTGTTATGCTTATATTTATTCATGGAATGTAGATACAGTAAAACTAAGGATGTCCGAATAAACTGTTGAATCTTATATACTTTATTACTTAAATAAACCATTGGATTAGTGGTTAAATGGATCCAATCACATCAATTAGGTACTGATTGTATCAAATTGAGAAATAGGATACATATCATTTTACAACAACAAATATGTATGTATTTGAGGGGTGTGTGGAAAATTGTTTTATTCATCTAGACCACATTTTGTTATGTGTTGTGTATGAGTCACAATCATTAGCATTACCACGATTGTGGTTATGGTATTTGTGAATGCCTAAACTCTATGAATACACAAAAAAGGTTTAATAAATAATAAACGCTCACACACATACCGACTAGGGTTCCTTATGTTGCAGGTGCCATAAACGTACACAAAATGACGTCATAGACACCTATGACCCGACAGCAAACATTTACCTGTCACGAATGTCCGCCTCGGCTATGACTTGAACATTGAACTCTTCGCTAGGCAGATATAGTCTACCGGCCGGTCCACCCGGCCTACGGGGTCACCGTTGTACTTCACCAACTAACGCACATAAACGCGGATTTTCCGGTTAGCTAAATTTTTTTTTATTTGTTTTATCATTGTCCAAACTTGATTGTCAATTTTCAGAAATTTGCCACCAAGCGATACTTTCAGGTCGAAAATGGAGTGAATGAAGCAAGAACAAAACTGCTGATTGACTACTCATATATTTGTCAGTAGTGAATGCTAGCTAAATGTTTTCATGTATCTGCACCATTTAAGTCAATTCTTTATTGTTTGTATAAATTTTCCGCTAAACAACAATACAAACAGTACGAATAAACCAGGTAAAGCTCTTTTCAGCCTATGCAAATCGGATTAAAACAAGCATCATTTCACTCACTCACTCTTTGGAGTTTCGTAATAAACATCAAAGTTGACCGAAATTGCGTGAGTTAAATAATAGAAAGGTATTCTGGCGTTAAACTCGGCTTGATCGACCTCGAGCGTTGAAAGGCAACGAAACAAACACGGCTAAAAGAGCTATTGTCGTTGTTAATCAAAACTCACAAGATGTCTACTTTTCGCACCTTTTGTTGGGAAATGAAATTCAGGAATTTTGGGGGAGTTTGTTACAAAACTGACGTAAATTGGGTTACTCGACGCAATTGCATAATTCAAACGAACTGTGGCGCTATTTTATCTTTGTAGGTACATTTTAGTTATATTTTAATTACCACGAGACAAGCTTATAATTTATAAAATAGACATAGAGCTTATAACTTAAACGGGTACTCACGACTTTTGTGTTTTACTGAACGTAACGAAATCTCGATAAGCTCACCTGTCTTTAGTGTCTGTCAACGTTCAGCTATCCAGTTAGTTTTCATCATCGAATTCTCAGTGTCTCTAAGCCAAGTAATTAGGTGAAAATATTGGTGTAACATATAAAAATCATGAGAATCAGTAACAGTTAATACGAATTAAATACGGTGCTGGTATCTCTTTTTAGCAAATTATATTTTTAACAATTCAACGTGTTAGTTTTACTTGCAATGAAGATCATTCGAGTAATATTGTTTCATCAGATTTAGATCTGTTTTAGGGGGTGAGTGGGGTTCATAACATAATCGGTATCTCTATGGAAGGTTCATCATTATTTCAGATTTCTAACCCCGTCCCCTCCTGATATTATGAGATTACAACAGAACAACTTGCAATGGCCGTTATGCTCGTGTCGGTGCGTAATAAGGAAGTAGTTGTCTTATGGAGCAAAACTATCGTCTTCATAATTCATAGCAGATCCATCCTACTACTGGATTGGGTCTCCTCTCACACGGTAAGAGTCAGAGGTCACAGTCCACCACGCAAGTTAAGTTCGAAATTCAAGTTCGATCACTTCGGGTTTCTCTGTGAACAGTATGGTAGACCCTCAAATTCTTTAAGACATGTTTCTTCAGCGAATCAAGTGCTAATTTATTTGTAAATCAAAAATTTGCGACACGTACAGGATAACTTTTCATTCAACTTCGTTACGAATAACGATGTAAAAACGTTGAAAACATACAGAGTCGTTGAAATATTTTATGAAACTGTTATGAAGGGTAATTAATAAATTGCCTTGAATTTCTTTTAAAAGGTTATCTATTTCTGGTTTCGCAGATACGTTCGATATAAACTAGTTTAGCCGGCGGAGTAATACAATACTGACAAATGGCATCGATCTTGCTTTGCCGCTATACCCCCGGGAGGTTTTGACAAAGGCCTTTGCTACTATGAATGGTCACTCACATGGTGTTAAATTTTACGGAGAGTGGTTTATCTACGTGACTACAGTATGTGTGGGTTTGAGAAACGTTTTTTAAGTATCTTTATTTAGCTTCTCCTGCTCATGTTTCGTCATTGATATTTTCGCTTATATTTACATAATATCTATTCAGTTTCGGTACGTTCAAAATAAAGTTGTACCCACATTGTAATGTAAAACGAGATTTTTCTAGGAATATGATTAAAAAAGCCAAGAAGCCCTTCAAATTCAATTCAAAGCCATTAAACTTATTCAGGATTTCATAACTTGGTGCAAATGTTTAAGCCTTTTGAGCTGGTGATAAGTTTACGTAGAGTGATGCTTTTAATGGTAAGGATGTCTTAAGACGGCGGTGACCAATTACCTTCAGATGGTAGGTTTACTTCTATGTCGGCTGCTGACATCAAGAAATAACAGAAAGAAAAATGAAAAGAAGAAGATAACAGTTATAACCTGACGACCCCATAGCCCAGTTCACTACGAACCTGCCTGCCGAGCGAGGGGTCCCGGGTTCGATTCTCGGCCGAGGTAGACATTTATGTGACAGATAAATATTTGTTCTCGGGTCATGGGTGTTTGTGATGTTATATATGTGTATATCCATGCCACCCGCAACACAGGAAATCCTAGTGCGTGGGTGTGAGTGAATAAACGTTTATTTATTTTTATTTATAATATTAATTTATATTTATACAACAAAGAGACACAAAGCAACTATTCTCATCATCACTTTTACGTAGTGTGAATTAAGAAGTGTCATTTGAACGGCCGAGATGAAGTGTAAAATAAAATGACTCATTTGTTTTACGATGACTAGATTGAAATTTCATTTCATCTTTCACCATTAACGTGAGATAAAATGGCTCACCAACCGTCAAGGGCGTATTTCTATAATTCTCTTTGTACTTACTCTATTCAAAACAAATCCTTTCAACCCACCTTATGTTAACAATAATTTCCATTATCGCTGCTATTCCTATAATGGAGTAGGTACTTGGTTTTTATAAAAATTATACAATAGAAATTTCATGACATAGAAATAATGTAATAATGCTATAGGTAAATATCGTAATAATAATTTCCATTATGATCATGGGTGTTTGTGATGTGTTCGTCCACACTATTCGCAACAAGGACTCTAGTGTTGGTGGAGGTGAAGGTTTTTTTTATGTGACACGTTTGTTTCTGTGTGGCTGTCATTGAAATTCGTTCTTTATGCCTATTTTTATAAGACGAACAAAGATAATTAATTAAGATAATTTTACTTTCGCGTATCACCTATTTTACAAAACGCGGTCATTTATTTTATGAGAAATTTAGTTTATCGAGTGACCTCGTGTAAATTGGCCGAGTGCCCATTATCTAGTAATATATTCGTTTTATTTACATAGTAAATAAACTTATAAAGAAGTTTTATGGACCTTACGGTCACGTCTGTATTGAATTTACGATCCTTTGTGTGTTATAACACTGTAGTGAAACGACAAGTACACGATTAAGAACTATTTATTTTTATAAGGCGTAAAATCAAAGCTAACTACAATCTATTAACAATCGATATACTACATGTATCTCTTTCTAAAAAAATAAGAATATGTTATTTACTTCTAACAATTTAAAGTTTCATTACAAAATGCAAACTTTGTAGTTGTTTTATCAATATAATATAATGAACTAAAACCCTAAAGCTTCACCATTATACAAAATATTATTATGTATGTATTTTAAACAGAATGTATAACACTAAGACTTATTAAAAAGTAATGCGAGCTTTTCACGAGCCTTATTTGCAGCTAACCTAGGAAGTGTCTTATCCGACCCCTTCAGGGGGGGTATGTAACCCACTGTCCACCCCCAACTGCCCACCATTCACCTCCTGGTCCTCAGCAGCATCATACCGATTCCAAAGCATCATGTCACGTGCGCGCCGCTTACAGCGGTCTATACCTAGGTGGCCCTCGTGTACGCGTCTTAAAATTTCCTCTTTCAGTTTGCGCGGTATGAAAACTAAATTATTCTTAAATAAGATTCCGCCCACATATTCAAATGATTGCCTGTATGACTAGTGAGAACGAACTATCACATCAGTCTCACATTTGTACCGTGGCCAGCCATTAAGAACAAAATTAATAATAATTTTACATTCCCTATCCAAGCGCGTTTCAACTCTAACGCGTTAAATTTTATTATCACTTAACTGTATATTATTTATAAGCAAACAGCTTTGGGCTTCAACTTTAGTCGATAGCTTGTCGTGAATTAACTCTGGCAAAGCGGCACGGGATAATGCATCAGTGTCATATATATATTTACCCGGTTTATAAACAACTGAAAAACTGTAACACTGGATGCGCAACATCATGTGTTTCAGATGTGCCGGGACAGCGTCTAACGGTTTTTTGAAAAGGGCTTCAAGGGGCTAGTGATCTGTCTCAACTATTACGTCCGATCTCCCATACACGTATTGGTGAAACCTTTCTAGAGCGAAAACGATCGTAAACATCTCATTTCGATTCGTGCATATCGTGACTGCGCCTCCATTAGTATGAGTGAAGCGAACTCCACCGGTTGGCCCTTCAGCAGAGCGGCGCCCAGAGCATGTGCACTTGCGTCTAATGTTAGCAGCACCGGTTCCACGGCCGAGTACAACGCTAGCACGGGCGCTTTACACAACACTTTCTTCAGCTGCGACACCACGCTCTCGTGAACGCTATCCCAGCTCCACTCGGCACCCTTTTTCAACAAACACCGCAATGGAGTTGCAATATTTGCAGAGTTGGGAATAAATTTAGACAAGTAATTCGTCATGCCCAAGAATCTCTCGAGCGATGCGTGGTTGTATGGGTTGGGCATCTCTGTCATGGCTCTTAACTTATTTGCTTCAATTTGCATACCCTTTTTATTGAACGTATGTCCAAGGTAAGTTACTTGCTCAACACAAAACTCGGATTTATCTTTGTTAAACTTCATACCGGTTTCGCGAGCCCTCTCTAGCACGCGTTTTAGTCTTATTTCATGTTTTTCTCTAGTATGGCCATGTTCAATAATATCGTCAATAAAGGAGTGTACACCTTCCAGGCCCTCGAATATTTGACTTATCTTTGCTTTTCTTTCTTTCATTTTCTTATATGAAATACTTCATTGGCGCAACTTATACCATAGGGAAGCCGTAAAAACTGGTACCGACCGAACGGGGTAGCAAAAGTGCAAAGATTAGCACTTTCATCGTCAAGTTGAATTATTTAAAATTCGCCGTGCAGCTTGGTGGCTATATCGGTGAGAGTAGGCAGCGGGTAGTGCGCACGGCGCACCGCTCGGTTCAGCGGTCGCGGATCGGTAGACACGCGCATCCTGCCGTCCTTTTTCACAGGTAATACGATCGCCTTTACTCAAGCGATCGCATGAGACACTTTTCTAATTACACCTATTTGTTCCATATGACCTAATTCACTTTTTAATCTATCTTTTATACTTATAGGAATTTTTCAGCCAGAAAATTTTAATCAGAAAAGTCATACCGACGGAGATACGCTTTTATCTATAATAATTTTGGATTTCCCAGGTAATTTACCTACACCCTGAAATAAGTCACTACAAATATCTATGTATGTCATTTGAAAATAAGCGGTTGATCATGCCTAAACTTTCACATGAATATTTACCGAGAACACTTTAACAATTATCTTGAGTAATAACAAATTTAATCAGATGTTGTTTACTTTTATACAGCCAGAGAATTATATACGTGCGGATGCAACGAGGAATAGAAAGACTGAACTCTTTTAAAACAAAACGGAATATTACAGTTTGAATTATAACAAGGTAATTAAAAGTAGTGATCTAGAGACAATGTTAAAACTCAGAATGATGTTCCCATGTATCGAAATGCTGATGCGCAGTTTTAATACTCCCACGACGCGGTGGTTGGGTCGTATGGACTCGGCGATATCGGATCCGGTTAGGGTACTTTCGGATGATAAGGCCCCTTTTCCCTAGTATACACAAATAGCTGCCGCAGAAAGACTTGGTTCGAATATCACAAGGTGTCAAGTCAGATAAAGAATACCCTAAATAAATAAATGTATTAAATGATAATACATTCAAGTCAGACACAGAATCTAATGTAAATTTTTCAGTTTTATAATTTTTATACAATATCAAAGTTCCATCATACCATTTATTGTTGTTATCCCGGGTACATGATTCTAAAGTAGATACATAAAACAAATCTTCCGCATCATCATCTTCTCGTAGTTCGTGCACTTGCTTACCAGCCTGTAATGAAAACATCTTTTTAAAGTGACCCTATTATAACCACAAAGAAAACACTATAAATTTGGCTGGATACTGATAATCATTACAATGATTATTTCCACACGCATCACAACACTTAGCATTGCAGTTACGTTACCGCGGCTCGAACCTGCGCGGTAGTCCCAACGCTGGGCCTGCGCCTCCGTCGCCACTGCACGTCCTGGGCGCAGCCGCCTTCGTTGGCCGCCCGCGCGCTGCCAGCCGTGCACCTGCATGTTCCGTGGCGTCGCCGCGCGTTCGTCGCGCGCCTCCCGTGCCGTACACCGTGTCCACTGCGACACCAGAACCGGAAATTCCTACTGAACTTTTTGCCACCACAATCTGCTTATTCTCTTCGTGAGATATCTCGTTAGCTTGGCAAATTTTTGTTGTGTTTTCCAACATAATCATACGTCCGTAATAACCTGTCTCGAACGGCGCCGTCGACTACTCCACATACTATGCGATCTCGTATTTTCTTTTTCATGATACTCAAACTCACATTGTTGACATAGCAAACGTAAAGCCGTTACATAAATATCTATATTTTCACCAGTTTCTTGATTGCGAGTGAAGAATCGAAATCGAGCCATTGTTGTATTTTGTTTAGATCCAAAATATAGGTCAAATTTCTTCACCAAGACATCAATATCATCTTGATTTTCATCTTTGACAAATTTGAAAATGGAATATATGTAATAGCCGTCTGGACCTATTAGATTGATGAGGAGGCTAGCCTGCACTTCCTTTGATTCATTTCAAACACCCGAAGCCTTCAAAAATACGCTAAACTGCTTGTACCACTTCCGCGTAGCGTCGGCCCGGTACGCTGGCCCACCCTCCAGAACTAACTCCGCTGGAGGCCGCGCGTGTTCCATATTTCACTTGGATATATACACGATATAAAATCACTTACTCGCTAAGCTTAAATCGCTCGCTTAAAATCGCTGTCACCATTTAGTGAAACGACAATTGCACGATTAAGAACTGTTTATTTTTATAAGACGGTACATAGGAATGCATAAAATCAAAGCTACCTTCCATCTATTAACAATAGATATACTACATACACAAAGTACAGTAGCTGTTTTTTCAATCTTCGTCTGGGTGATCTTGTCTTTACTATAAACTAATACAGAATTAAATATCAACCTCTTTTCATCAGTCCCGTCGTTGCAATCATGCAAAAAACGGCGGTTTGATTAAATTTCCATTATCCTAATTTCAATCCCCAAGGTGTACATTTTCGAAAATTAAAAAAAATACTATTCTTATAAATGTATCAAAAATCATGAACACGAAAATGCTTATAAAACGAATCGACTATTAGAATTGTAGCTTTTTGCTTCAGCAACTTTGGTTGGGAGATGATGAATAAGCTAATTGGGACAGTCTTTTATATATTAAGATACCCATTGATATTCGTATAAAACATGCTTCCAAATGCGATCGCAGCGTAGATCGAGAAAAAAAATTGAAGTTAAGCTGTCCCTACTGAAATATACATACCATTTGATAAGATTGTACATTGTTTCTTGTTAGCAGTAAAAATAACGTAGCGTTCTTATCTTTGAGACTAGTCCGCTGACTAACATTTACAATTCTATAGAACTATACAAATACAATTCCTTTTTATGTTACAACAATAAGATACCAAGAAATACTGAATATGTGAAGCTGCTTTGTACAAAAGACTACCTATGAAATTAGGGATTTCTCTTCTAGCCAATAAGTTAGAAGTTTAGGTTATGTTTAACTAAGACTTCAGCCTATTAAAGCTGTACAAAAAATAAAGTAAAGGAACAATTTAAAATAATTATGAAAATAAATGAAAGGAATAATGATAGAAGCAGTTACTTAATACTTTGAATGTAATTCTTCCATAAGGAGGACGTAGTTGCGATACCTGTAGAGGGCAAACATTTTTGTAAGCTATAAATAAATAAATAAACGTTTACACACTCACACCCCCGCTACTATTATATACACACACACACACTAGGATTATATTATATTGATAAATTACATAAGAAATCATTTGACGGTTTAGGGGCCCCTTTTATTTTTGTTTTTGGCGTATGAAAAATAAGTCTTTTCTTTTAATGGTTGTTGATCTTACAATCATCTAGCTTAATAACGACGGTACTTCAGTGTGGTGAACTTTATTATTTGTATAGTTAATTACTATCCTTTTTATAATCAAATGTGATTTTTTTTTTAAGTTGCAGAGCTGGTGACTCAGTTAACAAGCGAGTTTTGAACTTCCTTCGTGGCTAGCAACGGATTGTGAAATTTCTGTTGTTGTAGTCGTTAAACATAATGGTTATTACTCACCATCACGTAGCCGCCAGCTTATTTGGTAACTGTTAAAAAGTTACAATATATTTCAACTCTGAATAAGCAAGATAACGGAAGCAGTGTACGTTGACAGATTTTACAAATTTATGGGAACGGCCATAACGTTCTCAGACGCTTAGGTTCTGTAAACTCTCAAATATGCTGGTTGCTCCGCGATTTTCTACGTCGTAACTTAATTGAATTACTTTAAAAATATACCTGTTACGTTGACTAATTCGCTAACTTCATCGCCGGACTAAGCTTTTAATTTATTAAGAAAATATGTTACTGAATATAGTATTTTATTTGAATTTAAACATACTACAGCATTAGAAGTAGTTAAAACTTTTCGGTCACTAAATGTTAAAAATACTGGTGACCTATGGGGATTATCAGTTAAAATTATAAATAA
>PDGT01000014.1:6345357-6449668 GCA_003671415.1 Megathymus violae | reverse complement strand
TCCTCATTGTTAAAGCACCTTTTCGAAACGGTGGTAGAAGCAAAAAATGACGTTCATAAGTGTATTTACTAAATACCTATATGATTAAATGATTTTGAATTTGAATTTGAATTAAAAAACCTACAAAATTTATAACAACGAATGAATGCCCTAATATTAATTCAATATTCTCTGGCCAGTAGTTTATTTTTTTTCAAACTATTAAAAATACAACCTTGTAATTAATACCGAATCTGTCAGCCAACATATTTTCATTACGAGTAATTTGAAAATTAATATTATGCACTCTTTAAATGTTAATGTATAATGTTATGGCTACTGTTATTATGCAGCACAATTCATCTATATATGTAATAAAATTGTAACTGACCACTTTTTGTATATTAACGATATATGAGAGAAAATATTATTAAGGCTTTTTTTATTAACGCAATGGAACACAAAACAATAGTTGTAAGCATTTTTTTGCGTTTTTTTCGCGCTAATCACCAAAAACGGCTTGACCAATTACGATTTGGTTTTCACTAATATATTTCAGGAAGCATCACTCAATACTTCAAATTGTTTCATTGCATTCCGTCTATAAATAAAAAAGTTATGAATCAATATATTACGTATTTTTAATTCAGAGAACGTGAAAAACCCCGTCCTCAAACAATGCTGATGATACTTGTAAGTGTAAGGTGGTTTTTCTAAAGCGAAGCGAGGGCAGTTTGCTAGTATTAAATAAAGGTTTTGTAAACTGTAATTGTTTTTATAATGGATTTAAGTCTATTATTTTCTGTCTGTGTTTATCATTTTAAGCCGAAACTTCATGGGACGTTAACTTGAAATTATGAGTTTCGGGGCACATTCTCATAAGCAAAAAATTAAAAGTGATTTCATCTAGATTGAACCAAATTTCTCTGACGAGGGCTGACGTCACGTACCCATTACCAGAACCGCGTTTATAAAACTCCAGAAATCGTCACATATAGTAATAATATGGCAGATTGGAATAAAAACCGTGTTGCAATGATCATCTTTTATGGTGACAAGGGAAACATCTTAGAGATTATTTTGGTCGTTAAATCGGCCCAAATTTTCATTACTGTAGCCGTCACAGATTCAGGGACTCGATTTATTTCCGACATCGGAATGACTTAACGGATTTAGTAATTTTATTTGTTTACAGTGACCCGATTACGGCGAGTCTTAATGTTTAATATTACGTTGACATAACGTGAAATACGAGTACAAGGCTTTTGCTTGTGAATATGATAGCAATAAGCAGTAACGAAGTACTCGTAGTTGTCGTATGCAACCAGCGCATACTCGTAGATTTTGTAGATCGCTGAGTTAAGCGAAGCAAATGTTGTCTCTGTACATGTCTGTCATGTTTAAACTTCTATATATCGTAAGTCGATCGTAGAATTGACAAATGAATTTATCGACCATATCAAGAAATGCCCACGTTTAACAAGTTGTCAGTGACGTTTGATTGTTTAGTTTGTGGTAACATTATTTGAGGTAAGGTTCTCATGACGACCCCATAGTCCGACACCGCATCAGTGATACCTTTGGTCTTGTTGATGTCCATGGGCGACGCTGACCACTTACCATCAGATGGCTTTAACATAATATATTAGACCCATTATATATTCTGAAACGATTATTGGTTATTTCATGAAACGTGACGGCGTCATGAAATAGTTGATCATTTCATGATAATGTAAATTCTTCGATCTCACCACTACTATAGGTATATCTATTTCTTGAAATAGTCGGGTAGTATATTGTTATAGTACTCAGTGGTATATTGTTTTTAATGTTTGCATTGTTATTATCAATCTGAGATATAAACCGCTATCTACTATATTTGTCAATCTTAACGAGGTAATTGGATATCGTTTTAAAATAGGAAAAATAAGAAATTCGTGCTCAACTTCAAATATTTGAAAAATGTAAATAAAATAGTATTTATTTATGTAAACCTTTCAAATACCGAAAATGACCTTATCCACCACAGTGAAATATAAAGCAACAAAGGATAATAATTGAAGGGAATTACTTTCAGATTTTCTAGACATTGACAAATATGTTTTATATAGAAGAACACGTGTTGATAGCCTTTCGTTTTAAATTAAATCCACTGTAATTCGAAGATTTAAAATGTTATCCATTTTATAATTTGAAATGGAACAGATAATTGAAAATGTGTGGAATAATTGATATTGACAATCTTAGATCGAAGATTTTTATAAACTCTGTTTGGATTTTTCTGTTGTTTGTTTGGAAATTATTTTTACAGGCGTTCTAGGTGAACGATGCTTGCTATGATACCTTAGATCATGGAAGTTTGTAATGTTATAATAAAAGATCTAAATATTTTTAGAAGATATAATGTATTTAAGAATTCCTGGCGGTTACAATGACTAAAATACAGTAGTTACAAGATTAAGAAACTAAAAAGAAGGTCACTTGTAAGTAAGAAGGTAGGCCCGTCGCTTCTCTGTCGGGCAGCGCACGAAGACCTCGGCGAGTGGAGCGTGCGTTTAGAGCGCACGAGACGATCAGAGTCCCCGGCGTTCAGCGCACGGAGACCTCGGCGGCTGGAACATGCGTTAATACGCACGAGACGCGTAGATTGTCTGGTGTACAGCACACGGAGACCGCCTTAACCAGGCGTGCGTTAGGGCGCACGAAGTATGTAGATCCCGGAGTCTGAGAGTAATTAACTATTACCGGCTAGAAGCGCGAGACTGTTTCGTTCCGTAATTGTGCCTACTCCCGCGGCACTGTTCCGATAGGGACTTTTAGCATAAGACTCCTTCAAGTAACCACTGTTGTGACCCACACGCGAGAGAGACTGCTCCGTATCGTAATTGTAACTTCACTCGTGAGACTATTCGTGTCGATATCCAAGAGTTGCGACCCACACGCGAGAGAGAGACTAAGTATCGTAATTGTAACTTCACTCGTGAGACTGTTCGTGTCGATATCCAAGAGTTGCGACCCACACGCGAGAGAGAGACTAAGTATCGTAATTGTAACTTCACTCGTGAGACTGTTCGTGTCGATATCCAAGAGTTGCGACCCACACGCGAGAGAGAGACTGCTGCAATCTCGTCACAGCTCGCCTTTTATATCTCACATTTTCTCCAATGATTCTCTTACTATGTTCTATTTACAAATTTAAAATTTCTATTCAGCCTTAATAAATAAAATTACCAAAAAGGATAAAAATTATACAAGTTAAAAATAAAAGTAATCATGACAATAATTTAGAACGTTTGTCAAATATTTGACAACAATAACAAAACATTTAACTAATAAAATATATAAAGAAATTACAGAATAAATGGTTAAAAGATACAGGAAATTATAAAAGAAGTTAACCAAAGGAGTACTATAAGAGTTACAAACTATGCGAGTGCCAAAATACTAGATTTAAAAACATGTAAGTATTGTAAATACTACAAGTTAACTACGCAAACTTTAATCCTTTAATATTTAAGACTGGCTAGGCTGCAGGTTGTTACTGAAGCTTTGGGGCGCAAGTGAATTTATGAAGTATGTTTTTCATGAAAAAGTTTGTATTTAGCTTTTGTGTAAGAGAATAATACTGACGTAAAGTTAGTTAATTTGTACAATCTTAAAGTTTGGTATTTTGATTCAGTTCGCTCATAATCTGACGGTTTCATTTCATCGTAAGTAATACACCGAGTTCCTGAACTCGGCGCGATAAGTAGTTTTATTTGTAATCGCTAGTGCAATATCAAATGCAATTTTAATTTCATTTTTGTTCGTATATTATACGTTGTTTGGTCTATATGTAATTTATCAGAATATGCAAAATCGTTATAGTATTTTTTTATTGTAATCTTAAAACAAAATAAATATTATTCTTTCTTCTTTTTAGAAATTTTCTTCGGAGCGTACGTTAAGCCGTCTTTGTCAGTTATTATCGTTTGATGGAATTCATTAAGCTAAATAGCTTGGATATTGGACATCCAAGACCTTGTGGTGACATAACGACTTTTGAGTTGGCAGCTTGACATTCCATCAATACCTTGGAGCTGGTGGAGCAGGACCAACGTATTAAAGAAAGTTTTTTGTTTAAGTTTTAAAGACTGATAAAAAACGTAAAAGGCTACCTGATGTTAAACAGTCACCATCACCTATGGATATGTGCGACTCCAGAAAAGTCACCAATGCATTGCCGGCTCTTAAGGAGAGCTATTTTTACGTCTTTTTTGAAAAACCCCATATCATAGTTTTCCAGGGAGACCATAGAAGGATGCTCATTCTAAAATTTCCACGTAAGCTACTACAAAGATCTTAAAATCAGACTGTGGAGGATCGCCACAAATCCAGTCGACGTGGACTGAATTTCGGTCTTTAGCGAGTGATATAAGGATGGAAGGGTGACGGTGGTATTAATCTAAACGGTTCCTTAGAGCACTCATCATTATAAAGTCGTTAGAATTCGCAGAAGCAGCCATTACATATCCGAAGACTTAAAGGTCTGATCTGTCAGTAATTTCTGGGACATTGACGATTCGGATTGCGCATTTTTCTATGCCTACGAATGGGTTAAGTTGAAAGTGTGGTGCACCTGCACAGATATAAGAACAATACAATACCTGATCCATATGCGATCTGATCAGATGCTTCGCAGTGAAATACTGTTTTACTCTGTTTAGGACGCTTAGTTTTTTTGAGGCTAACTTAGGCTTATATTCTAAATGACACTGATACTGCACGTCGCTCATGATATCATCGCCCTAAAATTCCAATACTCTTGCGTGCTAACGATGAGCGCGGTTCTTTGAACCTGTGTGTTGACAACACGCCCTAGAAACCCTTAATTACTGGCGGAAAGATCTGGTATCTTTGACAATTACAAATCATCTCAGTAATCCTGAGGATCTCCGTGGTCAACTTACTTATATAGTCTTGTTTATGGTTGGTTAAAGGTGTTACACTTGGTGAGCACGAAATGGATCGATGGTGGATTTTTTTCATATTAACAGAAATGCACATCAATACTTGGAGCTAAGTATGTAAGTTTAGACAGTTCTATAAAAGAGAGAGAGAGAGAGCGGAGTAAAAAAGGATCCTAAATTATTTAAACATACCGGTATCTAAGGGTTCGTTCGAGAAAGGAATTATTTTTATTTCTGCAAAGTAATGGCCTGATCCAAATGTTTTTATAAGGCAATTCCCCGAGCTTGACGGATAATGATGTCGTTGTATTTATTATACGCGCGAACTTATTCATATCTCGGTGTAGGTATTGAGGATTCTTTTGATTATACGAAATATGGTTAATTTTAGGCTGCAAAGTTGCTTTGTACTTTTACAAAAAAGAAAATAATAGTTTTATGGGAAACTAGAGGCATATAAATGCATATATATAAGGCCCACCTCGAAATTTCGGGTTGAATAATTATGCTAATTTGTTTGTGTATACGATATGTAGTCTGCAAATGTCCATCGAGAATTACCTTTGAAGTGGTAAAAGAATTTCTTAAACGGGTGGCGTGACCCGAATACTATCCGCATGCGCATAACACATAAACTTCTCACTCTTTCTTTATAATTAGTAAATATAGATTTACATAAATATAATTTCTCTTCTTTTATTCTTTTGTTTAAAGAGTTCGAAGATGGAAAATATACTAGATCTCTGGTAGGTATATTTCTAGAGGCGCGTGCTATTTTATTAAATCATTTATGTTATTTGTTTCATTTATTTAATTAAATCATGTTCTACATTTAACCACTACCCGATTATTTACATGCATAGTATTTTTTTCAGCTGGCAATCCCAGATGTGGTTGCAAGTGTTCGTTATCTTGTCGTAAAGACGGCCAGTTCGGTTTTGATGACGGCTAAGGGATTGTTGTGTTTGTAAATCCATCAGCTCCAATTCCTTTAATTTCTTGTCAATTGCGTATAGTTAAATTAGTTTTTCGCATAGTGATTTGTGCATATTAAACCAAAGGTAGTGAATTTATTTTGGAAATTTTATGGTCACGTACGTCTGCTATGGAGGAACGCGATCACGAGATATCAGATCATACGAATATAGGCCTCAGACATCTGTTCTATATACATGTATTGTATACTTGTGTATCTGCCTTTCGCTTCGATTGTGTCCGAATATCAATTTTTCAAAAAAGTAGAAATATGGTACGCATAGAAAGAAACAAATTCTGATGTTGGCGATTATCAACTTTAATTGAAAGAAGTTTATATTTAAGTACATGTTGTTAGTTTATATAATATAGAACAGCTAGTAGCGACCCTGTCTGCCGAATGAGAGATATCAGCTTTCATCCCCGGTCGCAAGCATTCACGTCAGAGATAAATATTTGTACTCGAGGCGTGTCTGCCTGTGATTACTCATTTATATATGCCATTGACAGCTTACGGGATCCTAGTGTGGGGTGCTAGTGTGTTAAGCATTTATTTTTATTTATTACAAATTCTCTGTTCCTTCACCGCAGCAAGTGACAAATAATTTCTTATATGCATAACAACTACGTAACAGAATTATTGGTTCATCGAGAGTTAGCTGTTTTTAGGGTATTAGATACTATTCACCATATAACTGAAGTGATTATATTTTTGGATGAATTTAGACCAATCTTAATATTATTTTTGTCTGGCATTTGATACATTTCATATATGCCTCATTTTATTTTTGTAAGGGTTTATTTCCTTAGTTCTATCTGGAAAGGGGCGCCATGTTACATAAAAATCTTCAACATTTTACACCTCATCACCACATAACATCAAGCATTAACTTATTTTCGTGTAAAATAAATCTTTCTTCATCGCTTACATCCGAAGTGAAATGAAGACATCGTTGTTTCAAAATAAAACGTTTTTTATGCATATATTGAGCAAAAGAAGGAAAATAGAAACGACAATGGAATTTCCAATAATGACTTGGATCTATTTAATCTTATGATTACTGTACGAAGGGATAGCTCAAGAAAAAATATAAGTTCCTTTAGTCTAAATCTTTTAAATTAAATATTTAAAAATTGACTCCCACACTAGTTTGTTACAAAATTCTAGATGTATTTAAATTTATTTAACGAACTATCGAGTTTACTCAAGTAAAAATTTTAACAAAAAGTCCCGACTTCAATTTGAAGAAATTGAATCTTTTCGTTTCACCTCCAATTTTTCACCCATAGGGGTCAAATTTAAGTGAGATCAACCAAAAAAAAATTTCCAACAAAACAAATTGAGAACCTCCTTCTCTTGTGAGGTCGGTTAAGAAATTAGCTAAAAGCTTCGAACGGGTTTTGTTAGCGCTGGTACTAATAGGTAATGCTGGCGTCATAGTATTAGTAGTATTCAGTCACCTTATTTTTACTCCGAGCTGCTTTAGATCTCTGCTGTGCTGGTATTTTTCTTTTTTTATAGTTAAAGCAAAATGCTCTTGTCGTGTTTGTTGTCATGGCAACATGTCAATACTTCGGTTGTATATTAATTCATGTAATAGTAGTAGTAGTAGTAATGAATCGTATACAATCGTATTGTTTTGTATATAACGGTATGTGTGAGATGTTTTATCTTTAGTAGGAAAAAGATGAGTAAAAATAAATTTTATGTTATGACTATGGTACCTTACGTACGCATGTAATGTGTTTTCACGCCCGTATGTAATCCTGAAGATCGGCAAGATATACATATACGACCAGGCAAAAATGTAACGACTTCACATTTCTGAACCTTTATGAACTTTATGATGAAAATCCACAAAAAGTAAACACGATAATATTACAGTACGATAGAATTTTCTGAAAAATATACGCAAGTTGGTATAATTTAATATTCATACTAGCAAACCGCTCTCGTTTCGCTTCAGAAAAACTACTCCTTACGCTTAGAAATAGCACTTGCCTTATTTCAGGATTGGGATTTTCTCGTTTTATGAATTACAAATTACAATATTAAGTTATAACTTTTTTATTTATAGACGGATTAAAATGAAACAAACTTTAAATATTAAGCGATGCTTACTCTAATACATTAGTGAAAACCAGAACGAAATCGGTTGAGTCGTTTCCGAGATTAGCGCGAACAAACGCACAGACAAACAGACGAAAATTCTAACAAGTATTGTTTTGTGTTCTATTGCGTTAATAAAGGCCCCTAGCAATATTTTTTCTCATATATCGTTCATGTACAGAAAGCGATCAGTTAGAATTTTACTATGTGTATAGACATAGATAGATATTGCATGAAACATTTACAATATCCGTCTATCTCTAATCTCCGACACTATCGAGTTATGTATACTATCGAATATGTATATCGGAAATCGAATTCGATGAAATTTAAATTTACAATACGGACGATCCGTAGCATGTTCTACTTGTTCAGTCCATTAAACAGTTTATGCAGCCAGTCTCAATAGTTCAGCTATGGTCTAAACTTCATTAGGTCGTCGTTGAAACACATGTTTAGCTAATTTAGTGTAGAAGTAAGTTTAGCTAATTTAGTGTAGAAGTAAGTTTAGCTAATTTAGTGTATCTACCTTAAATGTTTATGTTATATCTTACACAAAAGTTTCTCTTAAATATATTGAATGAAAACATTAATACAATGTAGTTATTATGTCACTAGTAAGAGATCACTGCCGCTTATGAACATTTGTATCATTGAACGCATTATTGAAGAATAACCATCTTGGTAACTGGATTTGAGAAACGTTTCATGGTCGATTAAGAAGGACGGTGGTATTTAGACAGGCTTGTAGAGAAATATGCCATCTTACACGAGGACTGGCTGATTAAGCTACCATGATACAGCACTTGGTGACATTCAATTGAAAGGAGTAGGCGTCATGGCTCCGTCCGTCGATCCACAGGATGTAACATCAACATCAAAGGCTAATGGCGCTCCTTACACCGCCACCTCTAAAAAAATTAAATAAGGCAAATGTGAAATGTATGTATCTAATGTTTGACAAAAATCTATATAATATATAATAATATTTTATCTGATCGCTTTTTGTATATAGAGGATATATGAAAAAAAAAACTATTATTAAGGGCCTTATTAACGCAATAGAACCCAAAAACTAATATTTGTTAGAATTTTTGTCTGATTGTTTAACTATAATTTTGAGCGCGCTAATCTCAGAAATAAAATCTGTCCTTAAATAAAAAAGTTATAAATTAATATATTTGTAATTTACAGAACGTGAAACATCCAAAACAATGCAGCCTAAAACAATGCAGGTGCTATTTCTAAGCGTAAGGGGTAGTTTTTCTGAAGCATAGCAAAGGCGGTTTGCAAATAAACAATGTGATTGTGGAGATTGCAGATACTATTTATAAACCTAAGATACAGGTTTTCTAAAAAAAGCCTTACTAGATAAATCAATAAACCATGTTTAGTTAACCATGTTATCATATTAAGTTTTATTCCGAGTTGCTTAAAGACCTGATGATATATTCAATTATCTGCTCAGAAAAATTGTAGATCTCAGAAGAACTTTAAGCAAGGATCAAGAGAAATTACCCATTTATAAAATAAATGTAGAGTTAGGTAAAGCCTTAGACTTAGAGCTATTTCTTATATTGTTACGTCGCGAGAAAATCAAAAAGGTTTAAGTCTATAATGAAGTGTTTAAATTATTTTGTAACCTTGGGATTTGTTTAAGATTTTCTGAGCTCACTTGAAAGACGTCAAAATTTATAAAATTTTATATTTAATTTGATTCTGGTATTGTATTTGATTCTGGTGTATAATTAACTGTGTAAAATATAATGTTTAATATCACTAATAATGTAAATAAAAATGTAAATGTTTTGGTAGTAAATTTTAAGAATTAAAACGATAGTGGAAATGGATTATATAAAAAGGGACAGAGAGATGCATCGGTGATCCAAAATAACACTTTTTGAAACGTAGAAGCTCGTACGTGTTAAGCATATAAGTCAATTTATATAATACAATAAAAGTTCTAATCACTATTGTTCTTGTAGGACAACGTAGAGGAGTATACAAACAGTGACAGTACTTATGAATATCTTTTCGGTCTAAGCCAACTTTCCTTGTACGTGGTTCACTCTGCTGAATCACGGAGAGTTTAATCAAGACAGTACTCCTGTTACTAAGGTTTTTTTCTTTGCCTGTTTGCTACTCTCCTTCTAGAATAAACTGCGAAATGTTTTTAATGAGTATCAATTGCTATGTCTGACAACTAGTGATAGGTTTGAATCCAGTATCCTTCTTGGTTGTCGATTCTATGCTGATCCTTTGGTATGACGGATGTTTAGAGGTGGCAATACCCACTTACGCAGATGGCCCGTCTGTTAGTTTGTCACTTATTCACATAAAGAGGTACTTGTATTTAGTGATGGTTGTTCGGTTTTCAGTCAAGTGTAGTTACTGTGATTTTTAATTTTCTTTTGATTGCAAAGCTGAATTTGATTGCGAATTAGTTTTACCACAAATTTAAAGAGTCTTGTCTATACGAATTATGGGTTTTTTTTTAAACTATTACAGCTGTCATATATAGATTAATTAAATTATAATATATATTCTTGCTCAACCGTGAGGTAATAGTATTCAGTAATAGTGAGGTAGTAGTGTTTTAGGGACATGAGACAAGTTGACAAGGACGTAAATACATCACAATCAAAAAAACAAACTTATTTGTTCAGCAGGCATTCAAACCAGTCTGTTATGGTTATTTTAGATTTTTTTAATTTTACTTATTTTAATAAAGGATAAAAATATTTATGTTCCCGTCCAGGGATCGAACATTAGATTAGACCCTTTAATCTGTTGGCTGCGTCACTGAAGATAAATTTACTGTACTAGGTTATGCTGAGAAATATCTTATACCTACATCGTGTAATTAAGGTAAATTGAACCGTTCATTTAATTTCTGCACAATCATTGCTTTGAATTAAGATACTACAAAATGGCCAGTGAATTTTCAATACAACTTATATAATGATGAAGCGGTGAGGTTCTAATTGCGCGGAAGATTGACTGACGGATTCTTTGTGTAGTGTAAATTTTATAATCATATTTTTTTATACTTGATTCATCAAATGTTAATCTAATACATTAAGGCTATTGTAGAAGAAATTTTCTTCGTAGTCTTTTTGTACGTAGCACATTTTAGCTCGATGGTTTAATATGCTATTTTCGTAGTCGATTTGCTTTTACGTCCACATAAAAAATATCACCAGATCAGAAAAAAAGATTATGCCTTTAATAAGGTCTTTTGATTAAAACAGTGCATCATTTCTTCTTAATGTATTACGAGTATACATTCCTTGGATTGCATTTAATATATTATTATGCTTGTTATTTTTGATTCTATTACTTTCTATCGCATAAAAAACATTTTTGCCGGTGGAATAGAAAAGGTTGTTTATTAGAGACATGTACATGGTTTTATGTACTAACTTCAATACATACGAACGTTTTTCACCAATTTCCCACGGTGATATGACAATTATTTTAAGAAGCGAATCTAGAGACTTGTAGATGCTGATAAGAGGATTTGAACTCAGATCTCCTGTGTGCTTGACCAACATACAATTCATTAGGCTATCACTGCTACAGAGATAAATATAAACTGGAATTAGTAATATGAAATATTAATAAGAGTAATATGATACTAAATACTTGTGTGTCGATGTTCCCGCCTACTAACGATGAGTCTTCAACGGGAGAGTTAAACGCTTTTACAAGTTATTGAATGAAATGAAATGAATGAAATGAAATGAAAAAAAATGAAAAAATGTTTATTCGTAGTCTAAAGCCGCAGCTGAACATAATAAAATAACTAAACAAAAAACAGAGAAAAGAAAACACAATAACGTTACACCCTAAGTATATGCTAAACTAAACCTAAATACAATATGAAATGTCCGTGCTGCAGCGTATTGAGCTACGAATGGGCCCGGCCTCAGCTTAAGCCGCGCGTGAGCACAGCACTGATATTTCAGTCTCGGCCCGGCCTTCCGTGACGGAAGCCCGGTCACTCGTTTTAAGTTAAATTATTTTTTTTAATAAAATAAAATTATTCCTAATTTACTGACTGTTCAGTTAGTGCGTTCAACATCAAAGACTTCACCTCCACTTACCATCAGGTGGGATTGTTGTCAAGCATAAACTTATTTTATGTAAATATAATACATGTATAATGTCATATATGTATTTATAACCGAAACAGGTAAGTTTATTTTTAAGGTAAAGTATAACATTATTCCCGTAAAAGGGCCAGTTGTTATTTCTAAACCCTGCTTACGTTATTGTCGGTTTATAAAAGCAAAACTGTAAGTGGTTAAGGAAAATTTAAAAATATATGTGCCGTTATAGATAGATACACTCTTCAAGGTCTCTGGCACTTGGCATATCATTAAATGTAGGATGTGACGTATGCTACATTAAATTAGATATTTCTAGGCATGCGTAGTACTTTCTTCTCTAACACAGCAAACACACACATGTGCATACGTATACGCGTATTGAATTTTTTTATATATATTAAAAATATAAATAAAAAAACAAAATTTCCAGAACCTAATCGCAGCGTCACCTTCTATCGGGTCCAATTATGATTTAAAACAAATTACATCAAAGTTGGTCCAGCCCTTTAAGAGGTGTTCAGTGCCATACACACGTACAGAACAATTTAAATTAATATACTTAGTTAATGTCAATTATTTTCCGCAAATTAATGCTATACCATTAACTAAGCATTTTGTTTCAGTTTACCCAATTAAAAATAACAATACATTTGTGGACACAAATATATTGTTACTGTACAAATAAACTGTTGTTGTTATGTATCTTACTGTGCGGAGGGTCGATGATTCTTTGCTGTAGACAACATTGACATACAAAACGAAGGCAACACAAACAACTAAGACCCGTGATTAAACAGATTCTGTATTTATAAACCGAAATAATTCATATTTAAGCATGTTACCGTAGGAAGTTTTTTTGTATATTCGTATTGCTATTACTTGTTTATATTAATGCTAAAAATTCTTTGTGACATCATGTTAAAGTTTAAATTACAACGCAAAAGCGCGGTCATGTGTAACTTAGCATTATACGAAAAGATCGGGTGTTACCGTTTTCCTGAATCGCGCTATTCAAGTGTTGCACATTGTTTGTGTATACTATACAAGTATCGAATTCGGAATAATCGGAGAACGGCCGCTTTCAAGGAGTAATCACATAGCAGTAAGATCTCTCTTTGCTAAAACAGAATTACTTTGTGTTATTTCAATCTGTGTTAATTCATGGTGGACCGACAGGGTGAGGCCCAACAATTAATGTGGATAGAGCTGACCCGGGCTCGTATAGGTCGCTTTGACTAATTCATTACCTACGATTGATATAATTCCCAGTTAATTGTCAGCGATTCGGATTCTGATTTACATAAATAAATTGTCTTTTTGTTGCATATCAATCATTAAGGAATGTCGCAGGTCTTCGTGTGGCACAGAAATTTTCGACAATCACGCACTTAACCTTATAAATTTGCTCTCTTGCAGCGTAATGAGTTTGCTTAAAGTTGAGGAGATTTATAGTATTAATAATTAGCTATTAATAGGTTTTTCCAACAAAGAGGTCACCTGCGAAGAAGTGATGTCGCCGAAGAAAGCTGCGCAAACCGAGGGGTAGTCAAGAACCAAATCAGCAGCCGGATAGGGCATACTTTATGAATGAGGTCTAGGCGGTGTCTTTTGTCAGTTACATAAGCTCTTAAAGTGGCGCAAGCGTTGTGTTATTGAAGATGGTATCAGGAAATTCCAGCTCCGTCCTAACTTCGAGAAGGGTTCTCAAAAATGATCAGTGATTGTGGAAGAGCATACCTGTGATCCGATTAAATCTCGTTAATTTCGATTAAACCTTAGAATTTGTTTCAGAACTTTTTATTGATTTCGTTGAAGTCAGGGTAATTAATATATAAATGAGTTAAAACGGATTATTGTGTTAGGTATTAGTATTATATTAATTTATTAATACCAGTTTCTTTCTGGTTCTTTTTAGTATTTTTTTTTCATGGGTAGCAGAGAAATACCTAAAGGAATTTGTTTCTTATATGTGTATGTAAATAATGTGTATTTTATTGAACGGATACTAAGTACAGTTAAGAATTTCATTTCGTTACATGTTAATTAAATTAGACATAGGAGTAACGCCTCGAGTCACTTTCTATTATCTCGTCCCAAATTAATCCGCTCTTGGGCCGACTGAGTGAGCCTCAACAATAAATGGTTTGTGGGTAAACCCCCGGTCATGTGTGTCCTAATAACTCGTTCATTACAAGCTTCGAGTAGTTTTACGGATGCCGAAAAGAGATTGAGAATCTGGATGATGCACTTTTTGGTTGCTATTGCGACGTTCGAAAATGTCGACATGTATCGAGGGGCATAAGTCATAGAGTTGTTATTGTTGAAGTTTTCGAAGCTTGTCAGCACTTGTCTGACTAAATTGTATCTCTAGAATGAAGGATTCTATACTTGAATCGTGGAGCGAGAGACGCAAGAGCCAAGATGAGATTTATTTCTCGAGTTATAACTTAAGCAATCAGTAACAAGGGCAAAGTAATAAAAAAAAGACTTTAAAAAGCTAAATAAATTCCAAAATATTTTGCGCATTTTTACCTTGGTTTCTCTGTTGGCTCTGTTGATCTAAGTGATCTGACATGCGAAGAGTCCTGGGTTCAATTTTCAGTCGGAGTAGAAATTTATGTGACAGATAAATATTTTTCCTCGGATCTTTTGTGTGGTTTAATTTGTTTGTATATGGGAGTGTTTCAGTGTTTATTTTTTTACTTCATTATTCGTGTCTTCGGTTTAAAATTTATTTCCTCACTGGTACAACAATACTGGATTACTCACGCTGACTAAACACCATTGTTAAAACAAAATAATCTATTCTTTACACCAACGAATATACCGAGACCACAACACATTGTAATCATAAAATCTGCATGTATGCGTGCATAAATATGCATGTCCTTTTATTTAACACTTGTTTTGTTGTTTGACCTGTTTGTCGAAATCAGATATGGAATTGGTAAACCGCCGGTCATGTCATATAATTGTGTCAGATTTATGATAAATATTAAAACATGTTGACATGTTGCTGAATAAATTTAAAGACAACAAGAAAATATATTCAGATGTTGTAGATAACTTGTTTTTGTGGTTATTAAAATTTCTTCCCTTTAACGATTAAATTCAATATTTTTATCGATATATTTTTATTGTATTATTTAAGACTTATGCCTTTGCGGAAATATTTACATTTTACATCGATATTTCGTCCCGATTACAATGATAATGTTCACGGAGCGGGTGCGGTGGTTTGAAGAAACGATTGACGGCTGACACTTGACAGCGCTGTCAAAAGATGAGCCTGTCTAATATGGTTATGATCGTTGCGATATTTATATCTATAATAGTAAGCCAGCATACAAACAAATGGACCACCGTGGTAAATGATCACTGTGGTCCACGTACATCTGCAATACCATGGAACATTGACTTTTTACCGACCTGGAAAACTGATTAACACGTTTGATAACTGGCTCTCCATAACTACAATTGGAACACGTTGTATAATATTACACGATTGATTTTTGCAAAGGTCGCTGTTGGCCAACATAATATTTAATTTGAATCGTCTTTCAATATTTTTGTATACCAATCTGTTCGAAGCTAAATACAAAAGGGGTGAATGTAACTTTAACAAAAAGTGCCCACTTCTATGTTTCTGTTTCTGGCAAGACAGTAATTGGGAAATAAAATTTTGACTCCATTTTTAAGAAGTAAAAGTTTGTATTACTGATGAATCGCTAAGATAATAAATATTTGTATAACAATTTTATCGAGTGCAGGTGATTTTTTAACCGTAAAGCGCAGGATTTTCTGAAGGGAAGAGATAAAAAATTATATGCAGCGATGTTCGATTTCATTTATTTTTTCCTGAGTGCGCTTTATTTCACGGGAGTTTAATAAACCCCTTGGAAAAGTTTGCGTCGAGACGACATTACAGTTAAACGAAGTCGTCCCGCTTAATGACCTTTCTTCCACTAATTTAATTGAACTTTTCTTCATTGCTTTCATTCTCTGTAATAATTTTACATTGTTTTTTGATTAAGATGGCTTAAAGGTTTTCTGAATGAAACTGAGTCATGTCTCATTTGACACACTATTTTTCGGTAAAAAAAAAACACAAAACATCATGTAAAACAAGATAGAACGAGCAATTATTTTATTGCCATTTAAATGTCAAGTCATAATTATTGCTAAGTAGATAGAGAGAAGGGGAGAGACAGTAGATACACAGAGATGATAGACGCGAAAATCGGATTTACGTCCCGCATTTTAATTTAAATATGGCCTCTTTTCTACCGCAATCAATTCACTACAGGATCATGAAGTGAAATCTTCTTTCATAAAAAACACGTATCTACCCTTTGCAGGAACGTAATGATCCAATTAAGGTAGCACTTAAGTATGGCTGACGGTGGCAGAGTTTGAATATATTCCAGTTCAGATTCACCATTACGGCATTCTGAGTCATTTTTGGACCAATTTTTCTAGTTTGTTACGCAGTGGGTAATTTTTTAGAACAATGTCATGATTAACATTTTTGGGATTGTTGCATCAGATTTTTTCAGATTTCTATTGGGCTGTTTCTGGTGGCTAAAGGAAAAACAGGCTATGTAAATTGAAACTGGTTAATGTTCTTTGTGATTACGTTTTTTATCGTTATTACGAGGTACATTTGACCATTTTAGTCCATAGCGAGTATGTAGTAGATATCGAGTTCGGATTGGATTTTGAATTTAAGTTTATAGTTTTTTCAATTCACATAATGCTATCAAACCGAGAAATTCTACTGTTTTGTTTCCTCGTGTAGTAAATCTTTCTAAATTCTACACTGCTTACACTAAATAAATGAGAGAACGTCACTTAAAAAGTCAAGTAAAAAGAAAATCACTCTAGTATCCGCTAAAGATATAATTTTGTATACCATATTGTATACCATAGAAAGTAAAATTGAATACTGATTGGCGTTGCCAAAAAATAACAAAATTTATTATTTACACATCTGTAAAAGGTGTGTTATTGTTAATTAAAGGAAAAGTTTAATTTCGATATACTTTCAGCGTTTATTTTTAAATGTTTAGGATATATAAATAGGTTTTTGACGAAAGTTGCTTGAAAAAAAAAATGGCCGCGTGGTCTCTGCAGACAACACTGATCAATGAACATAAAACAAAAGGATTTGTGTTTCACTTCTAGAAAACATGACTTTTGCTTTTGAGTGAACGGAAAAGCTAGTTTGTTTAAAGTCGAATGTATTGTCTACCAACTATAAGTATAAAATCACACTAAACTTACTTAAAACAACATGGTGACTGTGAAGCCTTTGTAAAACCCACACGAACCTAAGCTTCTGTTTAGGGTAAGTCTTGAGACCTAGTTAATGAAGCTTATCTTAACTTTGTATTTGGCACTTTTGGACATCTATTTATTTATTTGTTTCTTCTTTATTCACCAGATTTATGATGGATGTTTTTTTTTATAAAACACACTCACACCCCCGCACTAGGATTCCCTGTGTTGCGGGTGGCATGGACATATACATTTATCACATCACAAACACCCATGACCCGAGAACAAACATTTAACTGTCACATAAATATCTGCCCTGACCGGGAATCGAACCCGGGACCTCACGCTCGGCAGGCAGGATCACTACCAACTGGGCTACGGGGTCGTCAAGGCAAGGCAAGGGCTTTGAAAGCCAGTAAACTTATGTATTTATACTTTCTGACATAATCTTCGTCGGTAATAACATATCACGGCTTATTTCATTTGATTAAATAGAAAGAAAAGAGTGCTCCGATTTGAGCTTGAAATTCAATTTACATAGAAAGTATGTATTATTAGTAACTATAACAAGAAAATATGCTTATTTCTTGCCGTTTCATTTTCTACTTGCTAAGGTGAAGGCTTAGTTTGACTGACGAAAAGTGTTTCTTATTATTTTATTATACTAAAATAAAATGAAAAAACTAAATTTTAGTTTTATTTATAAATACATTTGTATGTACAGAGTTACACAGAAGTTTGTGTTTGCCTACTAACTGACGTACCAAATTCCATGTTGCACATATTGTGATCAAAACTGTTTAAATTTTGTTTCAAAAATCCTTTAAAGCTATGGTGACATCAGATTTATGGAAAACGTTCCAAATTATTGTTATCATCACATAAAATCGTATTAAGCAAAACCTTATCATTATTGTCGAAGGATTACACAGAAGAATTTGTACTTCTGGGTTAGCCTTTATGTTCTTAAATAGGCCGGCTTGATTAACTCAACATATCCGGCACTTATCTAGGGCTCTTCAAATACCTATAAACCTTTGTCTGTCGTTATGTACCTTTCTCTCATTTTATTAGCATTCGTCACGAGATGTGTGTGTAGAAGAGCTCGCCATTGTTACATGTGTAATCCGGCCTCGTTTCGCTTTCGAAAATCTATGCCTTTCGTTTAGACATAGCAACATTGCTTTAGATGGGGTTTTCTAGTTTTGTGACTTAGAAACGTATTAATTTATTACAGAGAGTCAGTCGAAATTTTATTTACTGCCCTCTGAATAGACTGTGCATATTAAATTTATTTATTATTCCGTGCGAATAACTTAATATCTCGGGATATAAAACATCTTAGATTATGACCCATGATATAAGCAGCTACCAAAATCGCTAGTAGGTACCTAGTATGATATGTGGTCAGACAGAAGGATAGATGGCAGAAGACAAAAATTCCCAAAAAAAAATGTTATGACCTCTAAATCGATAACAAAATTTCCATATTAAAATTTTATATTAAATCTTAATATTATTAAAACAAAATTTCCACAAAATATTGTTTGTACAGTTTCGAACCCGTTATAGGTTTATTATTTCTATTACACAAACGAGTCTAAATACAATTAATTGTTGTAACAACAGTTCTAGTAAGAACATCGTTTAAAAAAAAAGTTTTGAAAGTTAAAAAGTTACTGGCCATAAAGAATAAAATAAAGTACCTACGTTCTCAACAAAAGTTCTAAAACAAAGAGCGCATTCATTTGTGTTATTCTCTTAACTATATACGTTGAACAGCTATTTGATGTATAAAATTTTTCATTCATTGACAAATGAATAAATTTTGGACAAGAATCAGGAAAACCATATGAATATGAATTTGAAATAACCGCCAACAGCAAAAGGGTTTCAGCTCAGTTATTTCTTTTTTATCGCTAATCTGAATACCAACAGTTGACTCTTTACGTTACTGGTATTTTCCCGAAAATTGTGAAATTCTTTTGTTAATTTTCCTATGTCGTTACTACCGAGCACATGCAAAGATGCAAAAATGCTTACTGCGGGCACTTAAATCCCAAACTGAGAATGCGCAAGATTTATCTTGATGATCTAGATCCAAAATAGAGGATACAGTGGTGGTCCTTCTGTTTACGCTAGTGTTCGATGGAAAGTGGTCACCATCGCCCATGGACGGTAATATTGTACCTAATTTGAACTAAATAAAATAAATAAACGTTGACACACTCACACCCCCGCACTAGGATTCCCTGTGTTGCGGGTGGCATGGACATACACAATTATCACATCACAAACACCCATGACCCGAGAACAAACATTTATCTGTCACATAAATATCTGCCCTGACCGGGAATCGAACCCGGGACCCCACGCTCGGCAGGCAGGGTCACTGCCAACTGGGCTACGGGGTCAACTGTTGACGCATACCTTCAAATATGCAGTAACCGTTACGACAATGGTATTTTACATATGTTTCTAGAACTTTCATTTTTATTATTAGTTATTTACTTATGGGTAATAGCTAAGTAAATAACTTCAATATTTTCGCTTTAATTATATTTTATTCATTTTTTTTCAAATTTACTTCTTTTCTTATGTCTTGTTGCGAGCTAAGTTAGTAGTTTAGGAGTGCCTCACAATCTGTTAGGTCTAATTTCCCTTAAGTAGTAACGAGATTGTTATCTTTACTTACGACATGGTTATGCATCGTCCCGTTTGGAGCTTGTGGTGGCTATTTGCTCTCGCGTCGCCTAGAAGCTTATGGAGCTGGACGTCCGAAGCTGTCTGCATACTGCCTTGTTGCCTGCTCGTCTGCCTGGCTCCCTGCCTGCCTGCCTGCCTGCCTGGCCAGTTGCTAGAGTTCTCGTTGTTGGTTTTGGAAGAGAGTTGGAATAGAAGAGTGCAGTATTTTTTGGAAAGACCAGTGATATATTTGGTGACCTGCTCTTGATCCACTTTCACTTATCTTCAGCAATATACTTTTATAATCTACTTATTACGTATAATTACATATGTATGCCTTATTTTATACTTAGAAAATAGGTATATTAAATAATCTGTTTATGTAGTTTCTTTCTTTAATTAAAGAACAATTTACTTAATGCGGTTTATTTTATCTTTTTACCCGTGACCGGAGAACCGACTTTATCTATCACAAATAATAAAATAAATAACCTGAACCTATTCCAATTCTTTCACCGTACAGAGAGTCGAACTCTGGAACTCTCTGCAACCAAACGTGCACTTAAATCTGTGTAAGTATGTGTCAGCATGAGATTTATATATTATTGTAGTATTTATATATTTTATGTATGTATTAGAGTGTATCTAATTTTCATATTGTGCAGTATGTGTACGCAGCCTACGACTAAATGATTTGATACACCTGAACAGAACAGTGGGCATCCGGTTGATTAAAATGACAGTAGATCATTAAAGCTACGTGTTCACCTGTGGATCTCTGAAGGCCGGTGAATTTAATTTGCTTATCAACACAGTAATAGTAAACGCGACTCTCAAGCCATCATAAGCGGCGTTCGTTATCAATTTTTATACTTGATTGTAATATTCATTTAAAATTGTAGTGCAATATTATGTACAGAGATGTTTTCGACCACTGTCATGCGACTAGTCATTATCTTAACAAGCAACATTACATTCAAAGCTGATTTTATTGTATAAAGCTTCATTGATTTTACAAATTGCATTGCCCTATAAAAAGAATAGAAGAGGAAGATTTATGAAAATCAACGGCATAGAAAGTAGGAAGTAATGAAGATAACTTAAAGTGAGATTGCTGCAATCAAATATGCAAATTTTTATGCAGACTTGGATAACACGCTCAGTGGAAACTCTAGGCAGGGAGGATTGCATGAAATGATTATTAATCACAGATTTAATCCTTCACCTATATACTATATTCTATCTTTCATCAGATCTTATTATTTTCTGTAAAGCAAATAAAAACAATGGTTTAGAAAAAATATTTAATATAAATTTATATACGACAACCAATTTAATTTTCATTTGGTAACTAATCACAAAGTTTATCCACAATCTCAGAATAATTAATTCTATCTAAGTTATAAACTATACAGATAATTAATTATGTATAAACAACACAGAATGAACATTTTATAATTAGTATAGTAGGTACTTACAATTAATATTTACGATTATTATAGTTTAAAAATTAGTCGCGTAGAAATAGTTCATTTTTACAAAATGTAGTTGTAAGTCACGACAGGCACTCCGGTAGTAATTATTAATTTTGCAAACAGTTTTATATTACGTTTAACTAAAGAATTAATAATTTTTACATGCGGCTTACAATAAGTGTAATACATGAACAGTTTCGTCGAATATACAGGGTTTTACAAGCGAGTGCCACTGGTTATGGGAGCTTTAGTCGTCCACGCGTTTTTAGTTGCAGTCTTTACAATACAAAATTTAAAAAACATTTATGATGTAAATACTTTTGCAGATCATGATTGCTTCATCTTTTATTTATCGAAGAGTAGTTCTTTAAAATACATTTTCCACTGGCTGGTATTTAATGGGCTGGTATTTAAAATGTGCTCATTTATTAGCAGTTAGTAAGTAACTGAAGTTGCTTCTAAGATAAATAAAGTAAAATTTATTTTTAAAATTATAACAGATGACAATATTGCGCAACCCTGTCTAGTCTGATAAGGTTATAGGAGTAATGAGTCGATAAATTTCAATTCAAACTTTTCGGCGGCTTTATTGCTTACTATTAGTATATGCAACTATTCTACAGAGAAAATACATTGTCAGTAGAGAAGGTAGTTGTTAACTGGTTGTTGAGGGGGTGGGTTTCGAGTGGGGAGTTTTATGAAGAATAAAGTCAGTGTAATGACGGACATTGTACAGATCGGACGTGTGCCTGTTCGCGTACCTGTATGTAGTACTGTGCGCGTGATCAATAGGTACTCCCCGGTGACCCATGATACCAAACTTTGGATATTTTTAGGAAGCTTCTTTATTTTTATGTATGTCAGTTAAGATAGAATTTTAGAATAATTGCCATTAGCTCAAGGGTTCAAAATAATTTATTCGCTCGACCTGAATTACATTATTGTATTTTACAGTCTAACCAAACAAAAACTTTTACACCGTGTCGTAGCTCCAACGTAGATGGGACGTCAATTTAGCTCATGAATTTTCAAGGTTGAAGGATAGTGGTCGACCCTTCTCAAGATTCCGACTTGGGTTAAAAATCTAACATGGTAAACAATTTAACCAATCACATAATTATATACGGTTTTGTGCCAACTGTAACTCGTGGACAAATGTAGAGGAACACTAAAATAGATTTTTAAAAATCATGTATGCATTATTTAATACTGTGATAAATGTGTAGTAGGAAATAAAAAAATAAATAGATTCTGCCAATCTGTGCTTGGTCATGTGGATTATGTTCTCACCTTTTCGCATTGTGGAACGAGACAGGATCTAGGCCTCTGATTCACACGGCCCATTATGATTACAAATCGAATACCTTAAAGGTTAGGTTAGGTTATAAACTGACATTTATGTGTCATGTCATTCAGTTTAAAGGGAGTATTTTCGTAATAGAGTATGAGTAGAAAAAGTGAACTGGAAAGTACAAAGGGCGAGTATTTAGAATATTAATCTAATAATATGTACAATATAATGAAGCGTATTACTTTCCTTTCAATAACTTTTATGTACACATTTCATGTCGAATATTTATCAAAGGAACTTAATTACAAAATGACTAGTTAACGGTGGGCTAAATAAAGAGTTATTATTCAATATTAATAAAAAATTATAAAAGTAAGTACAATATCGACAACATTATTTATTGATTGCTGAATAAATAAAATAAATACATACGCTTCTTACCTACGAACTATAATATTTTTTCAGCTCTATATATATACAAAAACACTGATTTAATTCTACACATCACATCTAAACAATACATCACAGCTCCTGATAGAAAAAAATACTGACATAAAATAGATTAAAGTAATACAAAAGAGGGGCGGTACACATTTCATATGTGCCGCATCACAACGTATTCTATAACAGGTTTTTTATAATATAAAATAAAACAATAAACTGCTAATAAAGTAACTTCATTTAAGCAACCAACTTTTGATATGTAAATCATTTGTAATATTAAAATACGGTTTGTACTCGTAGCCTGTAGACTTGTGGTTCTTACGGCTACCCCTCGTTAATTTCGGTATTTTCTTTCAAACGAGGGAGCTGTACCATTAAATATAATATAATGAACATTATTTCTAATTACCTTATTTCTATTCCACTCCTATTTTTGTCACTGACCGTTTGACGGCAATGGAAAACTTGTTTTATTTTAAATGTAATACGATACAAGAAAAATGTGAACCGGATGAATACCATTTAGAATAACACTAATTTGAGATCACTTCAGCTTTGGTTTGGTAAGTAACTTTTTTACGTCGCAACGAAGGATGTCGACTGTCACTGGCTATGCTCACTTCACTGACCGATTCTGAGTCTTGACACAGGATATCTTGACATAAGTCTCTATCGACGCATTGTATTGGTTCCTCGAATGTTTGCGGATGATGCTGGTCTAGTTTCCGCATAGGGTAGGAGTCCGAAGGGTTGTGTCGGTCGCCGTTCCTTTGTAAGGAGCGGCGGCTCCGACATCAGGAGCAACGCGCGCGCGGTGTCCGACATGTCCCTGCGCGCGCCTGATGTCACAAGCGACACATCTCGTGTTGTGACACTGATGAGTACATCATCGCTGACACAGGGTACTGTGGGAAAAGTATCACGGTTATAATACGAGTATTGCTTGGTGTCATAAGGTGCAGAAGTGAGAAGATATTTATGGGAAAATGGTAATAGTAATAATTTACAGAGTTACATGTTAACATTTTGATTATAGGTGGACAGAGTGTATTTGTATGTATGTATCTGTGAAAGCATTTTGATTCAGTTAAATATTTTGCAAAGTTAATTGATTGTAGTGGACAAAAATTTTATAAGTACTACTTATATCGTTATCTCCAATATTAATTAATGTTTTATAATTACTTTGTGTAACAGCAATGACCTTAAATTTGTTTTCGGTATACATATGCACATATACACAAGTTAATGCTTGACAACAATCGGTATAGTATTATATGACATATTTAAACATTAAACAAAAGACGTCACAATGGAATCGAAATGATAAAAATATGTTCCGAAATCGGAAGAGGCCTCGGAAGGGCGAGTGTTGATGAAGCAACTATTTCTTAGTATATAGATTGCTTGTATGAGAGTTATATTCATGCAAATAAATTTGACGGATTATACAACAGTTATGACGATTTGTATAATTTAGGAATAAGAAATAGGAAGCCGTTAATTGGTGCTTTAGCATCCGAAAATGGATTATAACTACGCGAAGGTTAATGAAGTTCAGACCACCGCAAATTAGGGGTAAGATTATTCAATATTCTTACAAAGTACCTAAAAGGCTCCGTCATATAAATTAATTACGATTCATACTCGTGACTCGAGTGCTAAAATTATTCGGCTGCCGCTGCATAAGCATCGATAAACGGCTTTATGGTAAATGCACCTGGCACAGATACAAAATAACGGAAATTATCAAATATTATTGTATCAAACAACGGTACTTGTTTGCATAAAGAGATTCATGCATAGCTGGAAATACAAATTCTGTGTGCCAATCACAATCGCTCGAAATGAAACGAAAGCTTAGTCGAAGGAGTCGTGGCAATTATTTGGGAATAAAGAATAATAAAACTTTTGAGAGGTGACACTTAGAAAAATATATTTCAACAGAGGTGCAGAAGTGAGGTTAGGTGGCAAAAATCACACATACCTCGGTTCACTTGAGACTAAATGATGAGGATTCTAAGGCCTACTGTTAACTGATAACAATTTTAGAAAAGGAATTTGGATGTTAAAAGACTTAAAGGCACTCGGAAAGTAGGAAGATTGTTGGTACATTAATAACGCTATATGTAAGTTTGTTCGCAGGAGTTTTGCCTGATGGCCTGCAGTTCGCTCGACGAGTAATACCGTCGAGTAGTGCGCCACTGAAAAATAACCAATTTACGACAACTTAAATTAAATTAAGAAATGAAAACCTAACACTATTATTGTTGCTCTAATACTTCATCAAAATAAAAAAAGGTAATAGTTAAATAAATAAAAACTTGAAATATTATCCATTAGTAATAGAATAGTTCATTGACGTTTGGCCGCATTTGGACCGTATTGGGGCGGCTTAGAATATTCTCCAAAATCCCATGCTGGCAGAACAGGGTGTCGTAAGAGGCGACCGAAGCCAGCCTGCTTGGTGGTAGTGTGTACATAAGGATTACTTCAACTCAAGTTATTATTAGCAGTACTATTATCAAGTTATTATTATTATTGGTATAATTATTTTTTCGTGAAAACTGCCTGGCTAGCTACCATCCTCCTGCATAAGTTAGTCGCCAAACGATTGGACGTGTTCCGGCTGGGGGTGTGGTTGATAGCCAGGACTATCTCTGTTACTTTCTTCTCATTTCCTGACCGACAACGCATCAGTGATGTCCTTGGTCGTGCTGATGTCCATGGGCGATTTGACCATTTACCATCAGGTGGCTCGTCTGCCCGTTTGTCGGTTATTAACATGAAAAAGTACATATGAATGGTATTTGTTATGATTTAGAAACGGATCGTTATGTTATACTCGAGAGAGTATCCTGAATAGGTATACTTTCCGGAACGCTGCCCAAAGAAATCATAAAGATTTCACTTAAGATTTTCGTTATTTGAAGTAAAATTTATCTAAATATGTATTACTATGTAACTACTAACGAATAGCGGACCAATTATACTATAATGTGAATAAAGTTAAACTTCTATTTAAATTTAATTTACCTGCGATTGTTTGAATCTAAGTTGCGGTTGATATTTCCGCCGAAGTTTCCGAGGGCAGCAAACGCAGATAATTCTTAGAAAAGCCCTGTAACAAATAAGGAAATTTAGATATTTCTGTCAAAATATTGGAGATAACTTTTATTTATTAGGTAGGAAACAAGATTGTATAATATTGATTACATATTATTTATTTTTCAGAGAGTACAATCGGTACCAGTATTTTGCAATCTTGGCTATAAAATTTCGGTAAAAGAAGGTTTATAAGAAGTTTATAGGTTACCACCATCTTTAATACCATCAACATGATTATCAGTAGGCCTCGCCGGAGCAAAAACAATTTACTCTCTACATATTAGTTCGTCTTCTTACATAACTCTTCGTCCTTTTTAATATTTCATACGTGTGACATACCTGATTCTGAATTAAAGCTACTGACGTTACTTCAGACTACCCACATTTTTGAAATGAAAATACCGTATCCGTAGCTACTCAATACGCAAGTTCTTCACTGAAGAGATAAAAAACTTAGAAAGTGTTTAGTTAACCAGTATTAAATTAATTTATTAGCATTGAGTTAAATAAATGGTTCGGCGTATATGTCTAAGACGTGATTTTCGTGTCAATTAGACAACCTAAAATTAAAGCACAATGGTGTTGTATTTAAGCCAAGCTTGGAGGGTTAATTTACTATGCCGGCTACGAGATAATTAAACGCGCTAAACACAGACAAGAAGGAAGCAATCAAGTCTGCGATCGAATATACGCTGGAAATACTTCAGTTGATTGTCTGGAAATCGTCCCCTCCGTAAATATTAATGTAGAACAGACTATTAAGAATCAAGTTGAAATGAGTCACCGATTTTAATTTAGAAAAGAGGATAATGTGATTGAACTTTCAATATTTAAAGGTTTGGTTTTTTCTAATGCGACATTTGGTTTTTTTGTAGTGTGAATTAAAATAATTTACCACTTAGTAAAAAAAAATTATAAACGCGATCTTATCGATAAACAGCGATTTTTTTTTCCAGATAATTCACTAAGAGGAAACTAAAGAAATTAAACAAAATGGAAAATTAGGTTGAGGTACACAAAAAGGAATTATTTAAGCTGTTTTAATTAAAATGTTGTCATTCAACGAAGACATAGTTCACACAAAATATACATTAAAATACTTGATTATTACATATTAGTAAATTGATTCCGGCTATTGTGGCATTGGATTTTGTGTCTTATTCCAAAGATCATTAGTGTTAATATAAAATGTAACGATTTGCTATGATATAAATCTATTTATATACCCGCACCCACGTACAGTGAAGAAAACATGATGAAATACAGTGAGTATACGGGTTAGTGTACCCGATCACCGGAAGCTATCAATCAACCCGAAGGTTTCCGACAAGGCTTAATGATTGTTATCTTAATGATAACGGGTGAGCTCGACTGCTTTACGTGTCATCTGGGATACGGAAACGTTCATTAATTTTCATAGCGAGCTAGCTAAAAATGTTTTTAGGAAATCACACGCCTTATAATAGGCGGCAGAGGTCACAGAGAAATGACCGAGTTGATTTTCTTGAAGGGAGTGCCGTTACGAGCTATAGTGAAGTATGATATGATCCAACTTAAAGTGTCTGGTTGTGGATATCAAGCTAATCCTTTTCTGTAAATACTAATCCTTAATCCTTACTAACTATTATTCCAAGACTAAAACATAATATTTCTCGAAGTGACGCCAAGTGTTGGCTATTGATATTAGTGGTATCGATTCGGTAGTGGTTATCGATATTATTATTTTATCGAATTTATAAACACCGATCAATCAATTATGGTAGAAAAATATAAGTAAAATAAATTAATTTAAAACGAAATTACAATGAATTAAAAATAAATAAGTAATAAATGTATTTATTACTATGTTAATTAATATCAATGTGAAGTCGAGAAGTAAATATGATTCAATAAATTTAATAAGAATCATTCCTCGAATTCATTCCCAGATATATCTCAATGAGGGAAGAGGGATAAGGAAATTCCTTACGTTGCAGTGTTAATTGCCTATTATACATAACTTACATGTAATCATCCTGAAATAGAAAGGTTTTTTAATTAATTTTAATTAAAATACAAACACATCGATACATACTATGTTTTGTAGTATGTATTGTTAAGGTTCTAAAATTAAATTCCGATAATTCATTTGTGTAAGCGGCATCTGGTTAGAGGTAACCTCATCTGTTCACAAAATCTGCTTTAATTAGTTTATGTTATTAATTTACCGTTAAGTGGCGATGCCATATTTCATTGCATGAAATCACACTCAAAAACAATGAAGAAGGAGAGTGTGTTGGCAGGTGGGAATTTGTCGGTCGGTGAGGGCATTCGCTCCCAGATAGAAAAGCGAGCAAGATGTTGAGTAAAAATGATTGTATCAGAGCGTACCAAGTATTGTGGTCATGTTAAACTGTAAAAATAATCAAAGTATTAAATAATTGTACGTGTATGGTTTTATTATTATTCAGGGACACTTCTGATAGCTGGCCTTTATTATGTATGTATACTATATACGAGAAATTATTGAATTAGAGGAACTATTTAACGATAGTTCTACTTGATGTTAAAGCAAATTTCTCTACGACGAAACAAGTAAACTTAACGACGAAACAATTAAAATTTACAACATGACCTTATTATTTCAAATGGGTCATTGCTCATCAAAAATACAGAGCTGATTAAACGTACGAAGACGTAGAAAGGCCTGACTTAAATAGAAAATTTATCAGATTAATTTGCAGTTATGATAAAGAACAAAATTGAAATTGGGCTCGGGGAAACTCCATTAGCATTGTGATTTCCTTTCCTTTTTCCATAATCTTCAGCAAATTCGATTAGATCTTAATTGTGTTGTTGGAAAAACTTTAGGGAACATGTTGAATGTACTGTTGACTTGGAAATCAATCGATCGGATGAATAGGTATTATTTAGGTCGCTAAAGTAGCTTACCATGCAAGAATGTCGAGACTCAAAGCAGTTATCACCGAGTCACGATCGCCAAATTAGTTTGGTTGGTTCAATTAAAAGCGATGAATAGAATAGCTTCACAATGATAACACTAAAAGCTTTGATAACGCATCGAACACAACAGAGTTGATAGAACTGAGGGTTAGTTTCTAAAAAAGTTTGTCTCGAAATTTATTAATAATAACTTCAAACTTCACAACTTAACTTTCCACTTATCGAACACTCGATAACAATGATCTATCCTATTTACTTAGGACACATATAAAATAAATATGAGTCATGTGTTTTTAAAATGATTATATATTTATAATATGTACATCATTTTTGTGTTTGATATACAATTATTATTTAGGTACGCACTAAGTTTGCACTTTTCCGCATTTTGATCGTATTGAAAGAAATTTCTGAGTAGGAGTACGGAGTGTCCGTGTACGAACGTAATTTTATTGTGTGTACAACATAAATAGATAAAAAAAAGGAACTTACAGATAAATCTTCAATATTTCCTTATTATTTATTTCATTGTTTAGTCGTTAAAATAATGGTTTAGACTAGACTAAAACCTGAACAAACTGTCCACCAACACACATATTGACTTGTTCTCACTCAAACTTCACCAATTTCGTAATCAAATTCTTAATATAAAACCTTCCACATCAAGATTAACATTGTAAAACAAAAATTATTATTAACTCTGTTATTTTGTATATTAGAACACATCATTGTAAGAATTCTATAGTTACTCGATTGCATGCTGTGTTTACCTATAAGAGATTGTGCATTAAGCTTATAATATTGTGTATGTTGTACCAAGTATGTAATAATGTAACAATTGTTGGTAAACCAAACAAATAAATAAACAAATAAATAGATCAACGCTGACTGTTTTTTATGCCGTTTCTTTTCCTCAATGTTAAAGCACCTTTCGAAACAGTAGTAAAAGCAAAAAATGACGTGCATATGTGTATTTACAGAATACCGAAACGATTAAATTGTTTTGAATTTGAGTTGAGAAATTCTGTATTTATAATAATGCTAAATGTTTGATATATAAATTACGATGCCCTTGATAGATAACTGAACAAGGCTGTCGAACAAAAATGTGACTATTTTTCTCTAGTTTGCTTACCTGCGATATGTATGAGTTTATCCGTGCTAGCCATAAAGTTAACACATTAACTCTATGGTGCTAACATACGGTTGTACAAACACTAGTATGGGATATGTGTGAGTTATGTTTATATTTCCGTCTATCTGATACATATTCAGTGAGTTGAGCGAGCAACATATATGTATATTGGTAAACATTCTGCTCACTAGTAAGTTCGGAAATACTGTAAGCTTCGTAAAGGAGATTGCTTTTGACTGCCATAACGGCTTTCACATCTAAATGAAAACTGACATTTACACGTAGTACGCCGAACCGGCGACCGAGCAGAGCACCAAAGATTAGATACACTTCACTAATCATTCACTGCGTATTACGTTTGGTACGTGTACATTGATGTGTTGTTTGCTTAAGTTTCGGAATGTATACGTATGTCTTTCGTTATATGTTACAGACTAGAAACGTGACAATGTATATCGTCATCAATGTTGCTGCAATAAAATCGTTTTGGTTGATGGAAAGTGATAAGGTCTGATTCGTTTTTGTTACGGTATTGAGATTAAGATGAAAAGCGATGATCAAAGCGAAGCGGGCTGATGTGGATTATAACAAATGTCAATGATATTTGTACCTGTAAGTGAATTTATAAGTGTATATAAATAAATATTTATTTTCTAGTCCATATGATGTCAAACTAGGACTCTTGTCTTGAGTACGTAAGAGATGACAGTAAAAAAAATTTACGTTTACCTGACAGTTTGTTTTGGATTTTTTCATTTCTTCGTGTTTGAAAGTTAACTGAAAATGACTTGTCTACCCGCCCATCAGTCATTCATCGGGAAATATGGAAGCACTGGTTCCCGCTGACCTCATGGCTCGCTCATTGCTGGATGTCCAATAGTACAACCGAAATATGTAAAGTAACATTTCATGGTTGATTTAAGATGCAGGGTAGTAGATAGAAAGTCAGATAAAAAAACCTATCAACATGGAAGTACCATCGGGATTAAACTAGATGGTACAGAGCCCAGAGACCCCTGATAGGAGGGTGAATTCGTCATAGCCTCGTTCTTTGTTCAGCACGGTGCACCACACGCAGCGGGAGATGGCTTGGATTCCAAGATGAGTAGAGCTCAAACACCTTAGTGTTAGTTATGTCCTATTTGTGGATCACTCCATTTATATTTAACCACACCTCAGACTCAAAGTTGTATAATCGTATCTCAGTAAATATTTCGTAAGTTCGAATGCCGCAAAATGCTTTGTTTTCAGTGCAGTGATAACAAGTTTAAATTCAGTAGTGTGATAATTTGCATTCAATTTGAATCAATTCGTGCAAGAGGGCGCACTCGACGCGGTTGCAACTACAAGTTTCAGCGAGGGTAGGAATCTTGAATCATATTGCATTTCACATAAATATTGTCGTAATATGAGCCTTCATATGCCAATTCTCATGTTCTTGGAACCCAATAGGCATTTATTACAATAAAATCATTTCATTAAAAGAGAAGTTTGAAAAAAATTTATGTTAAATGCATAAAAATTGGCCATTACTAAGTTTAAGACTATAATACTCAATTTTAGACTTTCAATGATTACAAAAAACCGTATAGCTATAAAAATTGTAAACCTTTCGTTTATTCGATAGGAAATGCAAAAATATTCTTACCTACATTTACAGTAGGTATTACTTCCAGAGAGAAAGAGAGTTCGATTCGGACTTAACCCAATTTTAACCAAACCTACGTGCGTAGGTATTGGACATTATTAATAACTTTCGTTAGTGAAGGACATTAATGTGTCGAAACCCACATACAGGTTTATCTCTCAATAATAATATACATATATAAATAAAAATAAATTTACAATGGCTCGATTTGGATTATGTGTCGTTTTTGTTGTGTTCATAATTGTCATGACAAGGTTTGTGAAGATTTTTTTTTGGAAAATATAACAAATTTCAACAAAAAAATATGTTCGGTTCCGTTCAATGAAATATTATTTCAATTAACTAACTGAAAAAGGACATCATAAATCATTAGAGATTTTTCGCTAAGCGCACCACATATGCCACCGCGCTAAATATCACCCGTGCGTCACCGTGGTGGATTGTAATAATATGATGATTGGGTGAGGTCTTAACTGGCAGCGTGGTGGACTTTGGTCGTTATTTCTGATGGCGAGAATAGCCATAGAATAATTGAGCCTGGAATATGGTTAAAGTTTATGATGATGTTCTATTATCTATTGATTAATTGTATTTATTATTTATTTATTTTTATAGTATTTCGTACGAGTTTCCTATAAACATTATCGTTTGAAAATTGATTGTTTGCGACATACAGCGTGAAATTCTTAAAAGTATTTCTAAGAACTGTTAAAAATGTAAGTTACTTTAGCCAAAACGGGAGGGTTTTGATAAAACAAAACGGGCTTTATTTGGTGTAAACGCAAATCCTAAATAAACGCAATCCATTAGTATAATATTTAGTGAAAAATTTCCACAGGCGGACTTCAATGAATATAAATTTCATTATTTGGGTACGTTGCCAAACATGAATTCGTAAGCTCATTCCGTCTACGTCAGTATATCACAGATTAACCTAGAAACATGTGATCACTGTTACATATATATATATATATATATATATATTTAAAAGTTGAAATGGAAATTGGAACAAAACGTCCGCTACGTAAGTTAATTAATTAACATCATACAACGGAATTCCATTAATTGATAGCTAAACACATATCACTGGTTTTATGATTATGAAAAAAAAGCTACCCACATAAGATTCCTTGTGCTTCAGGTGACATGTACGAGTTAAAAGTATCCAAGGTCCTGCACACGAACATATCTATTACATGTTTGCGTCGGCCGAGAATTGAACCTGGAATTTTTCAGCAGACAGGGTCGCTGCAAACCGATCTAACGGATCATCTAAATTACAAGCAGCGAGGGGTAGTAAATATTCAACAAACAATGTTGATATCGGGCTGACTAGATGAAAAAAAGAACTGGTTCATATTGTGAAGAGGTCCAGCATATTACCGTAGGTCTAGCGTATTAACCGTCTAGTAAAGTTTGTTATTATGAATTTTTTTATAACTTTGGATTTTTCATAACTTTTGATGTGAGCTTCAAGCTCGTAGAATTTCTGACGATAATTTTGATTAATTAAACAATTTGAGGGAGGTTTTTAGCGAAAATTCTTTAATGTTGGCATTATTCTTTGGCACGGCATAATGTCATCCCTGGCTGAGCTCATTATGTATGTCGATAGTTGTTAAGGTATGTCGAGATAGATCTGGCTATTTAAGTATTTATAATACTTGGATTGTTGTGTGTGTTGTGTCGAGTTTCTGGAGAATGTGGAGACATAACATTAGAAATCGTGGTAGAATATGCTTCAAGACTCATCAATCGTGAAGCGGGACCTATGCCCAACATTGGGCTACTAATGACTAGAAGTTAAATAGCATTCGCAGAAGCACTTATGCGGAGAAAATGATTAAATAGTTACGATTGATTCATTTAGTATTGTACATTTTACTTATTTTTAAAGGGAGATTGTTAGGACTCTGTTCTTTCATTTTCTTTCTCCTTGTTGATAATCTTTGAAAGTAAGAAGAAATCCTAATTCTTTTTTTTACTGAAACACTCGTGGCTTGCAGGAAGTTTTGAGGTCTAAGGAGTTGTATCACTGAGTTTAAGTCAAGCTTCCCTAGTCGTGATGTACCCTGCTTAGGAATTGATAAGCCGAATGCCCCGTGGCTGTATAGTTGGGGACACTTTCAAGTACCGTTTGTGATTGCGTTGGTGATGCCTTTGGTGTAACGAGTGCTGGTGGTGACTTCTTACCATCAAGTGGCCTATCTATATATTTAATTTTATCTAGCTTAAGACTTGAATGCCAAGTTTGAATCAGAGTAATTAATGGTCGAATTAGGAATAGATGATAAGGGAAAAGTATACCAAAAGTGGAAATCTCAAAGAAAATATCTCAGCCTGAGGAAGCCCAGTTTATGCGACAAACGTTGAAAAAAAACTTTTATATATTTTTTTCAGAGCACGGAACTAAACTACTAAAGATCTTTTCACCGTTGACATCTTATACATACACACCGACATTTGCTCTCTCGCTCTGGCTACACATTTTTGTATATGTGTCTCTTACCTGTCGTTTTTCCGTTGCATCCGGTTTGAAATCACAACGATTCTAAAGAAGTTTCACTTCAAAAAAAAAAAATTCCATACTTTTTAAGATCTAATGGAATATAGTCAAATCTTTTATCTTTTTAAATCCGGGGATGAATCTGATATAGTTTTAGAAAAGATTTGCTGTATCAAATGCTTCAACTCAAACAACATACTTCACCCTAAACAATACAAGATGATACAGGTGCCAGGGATTTAAAACACAACATACACCTATAAACTATATCTAAACACATTTTTCAGGACCGGGAGTCATTAAAATGCCATAGGTATATTTTGTGATCCGTCTGAAGCATTTGATTGTGTTGTGCAAGATAAACTATTACGGCACTTCGCCGTTAAGTATACTGCACTCAGTTTGATTACATCTAATTAAAGGGTTATAATTCAATGTATTAGCATAAATGAAGTCGAATCACCGGGATCATCAATTGTGATGGGTGTACCACAGAGCTCGGTCCTAGGTTCTTCCCTTTTTACAGTTTACATTAAATATTTGCTTAGTTTACTTATATTGTCTGTCTGTTTAGTTTATATTAACGACTTGATTTAATTAACAATTATGTAGACATTGTACTATTTGCTAATCACACATTTTTAATATTTAAGAATAAATTAAATAAGTAAATTTTGACGATATTAACAGTGCGTGGTTCTTCTCAGTGCGGACAGAAGGGAAAATTCGTAAAATTTATACTGACAATTATTTATGGATTACAGTTATTTAGGTGTCACCTAAGATACCACAAAGGAGCACCCATATGACGGATCTCGCAGGTAAACAGAGTAGAATTGCTTATGCTATTAGAAAGATAAGACAGTTAACGGACCTAGGGACAGCTGGACTTGTTTAATTTGTCTATTTAAATAGTCTTATGTTTTATAATATCCTAACGTGGTGTAAATTAGCTAAATTTAAAGAAATAAATATACTCATCGTGGCCTGTCAATACGTTTATAATAATTTAGTATTTATAAAATGAAATTTGAATATGAACAACTGAACTGAAAAGTGATACACACAACGTAGAACATATCTTTATATCGCCTTCAAAAGGTTTAGAGCTCTTTTATGAGACTTACATATGTACGTGTTTGTTTTTAAAATAAGGTTTCAATGTTGATACGTGATTTACCTACTGGAACTTTAAAGCGATATGTTAAAGAACAGCGTATAGGAAATGGATATGGTAAAGTTGAATAAATATAAACAACGAGGACGCCCAGAAATAATAGTGCAACCGAATCCAGGTGAAAACTTACTTTGTAATTGTTGTATGTGGATTTAAAAAATGTGCTGAGGAGTTTCTTTTGTCGTTTCTTGGCCTTAATAAAGTATATTTTCGAAACGGTAGTAGAAGCTAAAAATTACGTTCAGTGTCTTTACAAAATAACTAAAGGATTAAACGATTTGATTGTGAACAGAAACGTTCGAGGAATTTTATAGTGGTAACCCAACTGTTACTTTCCACGGATTATCTAAGTATTATATTCACGAGTTTGTTCTAGATACGCTTAACGATGTTTACGTAACGAAGTCTCACAGATTTCTCTAATCTTCACCCGTAAATAACTTTTGTTGACGTAAATCTGAGTGTCAAAAAAATAAAACCATTTCAAGCTCCGTTCTAAGAAAGTTTTGGACTAACGGGGTTTATTAAGCTGCTCTATTTGCATGTTTATTTATAACACACAGAGATAAAAATGTTAATTGCATGGTTCTCTAATTGACAGTAACTTTTTTTATTTATACATAAATGACAAGGACACCTATAATAAATATTCCGCAATCGATTGCGCGCAGGTATTTTTTTTTATGTTGAAGTAAATGTTGAAGAGTTTGTTTCGCCGGTTTTTTCTGCTCACGGTTGCCGTCACTTCGTCGAAGTGCTGGTAGAAATAACACTTTGGTGTCTTTCGTGACATACATCTGACCTGGAATTTGAGGAATAGTGAAGTCTGTGACATCGTGATCGCTTCACTATGAGCATTTAACCGGTTAAGAAACTATTTCCTAATTAAAACAAAGTCTTAAACGCTTATTTTTCCTATTATCGATTATGGTGACCTGTGCTCGTTGGATATGGATGAGGCTCTTGTCGACAAGCTGGGTTGTCTCATAAATAACGCCGTTCCCTTTATCTTTTGTCCACGTAGCTATGACCACGTTTCTCCTTATCGTTCTAAGCTCAAATGGATTCCTGTCTGTGAGCGACGGCAGGTTATATTACTTTATTTACTTTTTTGTGTTCTTTTCAATCCTCTATTACTTAAAATCCAAATTCCAATATATATGTTCTTCTCATGTTTACTAGCTTCGCTTTACTGAGTCTTATCACCACTGTATCCCGTTATACCGATCTGGATACATTTATTTTATTTTATTTATTATATTTTCAAGTCTTTCACTGTTCAGACTGCCCGCTTCCGATGTCAATTATATATGTATCTACTGTCATGTGTTTGTGTATATTAATTTGTATATATATTCACACCTTACGAATTTGCTGTTCGTTCTTGCTTACCCCAAAAGTTAGGTGGTCGAAAATGCATTAAACATAAAGCTTGCCATTTGTATCATGATAAACTTTATTTTGGTCAAAGATTGTATAAATAGATAATTAAACAGAAGCGAAAATGAAATGATTTAAGGTATTTACAAAATATCCACATGATAACACTTCCTCATAAAGACGTTTATTCCGCAATAGTTGAACGTCAATCGCATAATTGTTTAAAGAAAATTTACTATATTGATTTAAAATGATTTACACCTTACGATATTCTTAGTAATTGTTCTTACTAAAATAATTTTAATAGTGGGCTAAATAATCATTACGACAACATACTTTATACGTAGGTCACTTATAAGTTTTAAGATAAATGGAAAGTATTTAATCCATTAGTAATGTTTATTTTACATCGTTTAGAAAAAAATTCTCATGCTCTATACAAGTGCCATTTATGTAAACTAACTTTGAAAACACTTTTGCACGTCTTTATCCGACTGGTCAGAAATCGCCAGTTCGGAGGCAGCGACGGCTACGACGCTCGCAATATAATTCCTTTAATTTTTTCTCTCATTTTTGGGAACACTAAGAATACACCGATAGTTAAGTCAGAACTGGAATGTGGATAAGTTATGGTTTCAATACCAAATTCTTCAATAAACGCTTTTGTTCTAAGGTATATCAAGACAGGGTCTTCTCTTCTGCACAGCTTGAAAAGCGTCGGGCAATGTTACTTTAGTATTACAATGTCGAATTAACTGCCCTACAATTTTCTAGTATTGACGTCGACAAATGTCTGTACCGCAACAAAAACTACCCAACATGTTTTTGCCAAAGCAGCCAGGTCTTTGTAATTTTGTTACTAACTGTCCTTCTGAGAAGATCCATACCGGAGATTGTCTGTTATTTTCCAAATTATATCGATAGATCCAGGTTTCGTCAAAAGTAATGATTTATGACAAATGACCCGTTTTCAAAACGAAGAAGGATCGTTTACGGCATCGATCGATGAAAGCCCGTTTTTAGCTTTCGTAGACAAATCAAAGGGTCCATCGACAACAAAGTTTGCTCACTGTATACTGACGTAAGATGAATGCTTCCCGAATTAATTATTATTTTGATCTACTAATTTCAGTCTTAGAATGAATCCTCCCCGAACCAATGCTTATGATCTTCTGGATTCGGTCCGCGTTGTCATTCGTAGGTCTTCTTTTAATTTTAGTAGTCCACAAATTTTCTGCAGTTACTGCTACAGTTTGTTTATCTTTAAGGTTAATTTGACCCCATTTAAATTCAGGAAACCACCTAAAATTAATGCGTGAGATGGAGCTCCAACTAAATCTTTGTAAATTGTTTGGTTAAACCAAATTTAAAATTATAATAGATCAAAGTCCGTTATTATTCGCCGATAAGCTTCATCGTTTTAGATAAAAAGCAGGGAAAGCGTTGCAGCAAAGTAATTTGGATAATTGTTATTTTTTAAAACTGAGCAAATGTCTGTCTTACTAGAACTATAATAAATATAAAATTAATATAAATAAACATTTTAAAACGCATTTAATTATGCATGAAACGCTTAGTATATAATAATAATAAATATGATTTATTAGAAATTAGAATTCAATGTAAAAAATCTTTATTTTTCCACTTTAGCAATAACAGTTGATGTTGTCACCAGACAGCCGTTGGGATTGGGGATACTATTCAAGCTCAGAATATATACTACAGATAGTTACAATAACAATCAGAAAATAAGAGCAGCTAGCTTAGAAAGTAATTTATGGGTGTCTTGAATGAATAGAATGATTTGGCATAAAAATAGTTGTCGAAAATGATCATGCTTGTATATTGAAATGAAACTAGATATATTTCAAACAAGAATGTCGTTATTCTTTCAACTTAAAGAATTTTAAGTATTTCTTTGTTCTTTTGTAGTATCCTTTGAGGTATTAGTTTTACTTAGTAAACGTAATAATAAAATAAAAAATGATGAATTAATACCTACAAAAATATCATGACCTTATCGTGGGCTGTACATAATTTAAATAAAATGTGGTAATTGAATTATATCGTATCGTAAATTGAATTTACGCATATGTATACACCTATTGTTACAAAAAAATTAATATCAAACGTTTGTAATTGTTCTTTCAGAATGAATACAACGATTAACAAAGTGTTTACTGTTGGCAAGACAAAGTTAAGCCTGTACATTGAACGTTGGATGCCATCAATCTTCTCGTGCACTCGCGTCGGAATTAATTTACCGGGATTTAATTAATCGCCACGAAATTACCCGCTTGCGTGCTACCATTACCGCACATTGCCTCTTTTTGGTCCACATAATAATGAGACTAGAAATTGAGTACATCAGTGTATGCAAATAGCCAGCTACGAGTACATACACATAATAAAATACAAACACTTCATTGTAGCGGAATAAACAAACCAATCCATGTCCGAATACAGTACGATCGATGTACACGATGAGTGGTAGAATGTTATTCTGATAACCGAAAACGGGAAAATAAAAATTAATAAGTAATATTGAGGTAATACACACATTTACCATATCCGTATATAAAGCTAAAAGAACTGCCACTCAGGAAACGGATAGATAAAGAATTGATGTAAGAAAAGAACGAGAGAACTAAATCAGGAGGAAGATTTAGAAGACAAGTCAAAATACATATAATCGTACATGTAAGTTATTAAAATAGGTGGGTACTTAATATTAATATCATATGCCGTTTGTATATAATACTTCAAATAAACTTAGTGTATGGGATAGGTTTTTAATACAATTCTTTCGTTTTTCAATTTACAATTCGTTTTCTTATATTAGGTTATGTTAAGAAGAATAATTGAAGATTTTTCAGTTTAACAACGCACAAATTAAACCAAACCAATATGACATTCTCTAAAAGTTACAGGAGGAGTGAGAGAATTTCCGTAAGAGATACATTTAAGAATATAGGAACGGTAGGATGTTATATATAATAAAAACAAGGTTTTATATAATTTTAATAAGTTGTTTAATTGTTTTCTTTTTGACAGACGGTGTGTCGATGATGCCCTTGGTGTTAGGGATATCTAGACACATCATTGTCAATTTCTTATGCTTATGTGTACATATGTAAATGTGTCACATCACAAACACATAGAGAACCCACATTTCTTTTCAATTATTATTAATTATAACATAGTATCGTGCTTAAAATACAGTCAAAGTACTCATATTAAATAGATCTGATTTGCATATTACGTATACATCTATGAATCTCTTTCACAAAATCTGTCCATAACCAAGTTAACCAACTTACAATATTTTTGATTATTTGTCAATCCTTTGCCCCATGCGCCACAAAATTTGTCATCAAATTTACAATTTGCCCGCGTTCTCTTTTAACCGCAATATCCCCCGCAAAGTGGCTTCGAGAAAAATTGGTTTTGTTTTCTATTCTCGATTAAACTTGAACGTGTACAGTCGTCTAGTGAAGTTACAAGTTTTATTTCAATCGATGTAATTAAACAAAATTCAATTTTAATCCTTAGTAAGTAAGCCTTTAATGTCTTAAGTTTTAAATGACTATAGAAGTACATTGTACTCCATTTATTCATATTAGTAATTAGTCTATAAATGAACAAGTAAAATGCCTAAAGAATTTCTATTCTATTTCTATTTGTAGTAATTAAAATTATCATAATGTATCTAATGTAACGAAGGGGAACTCGATTAAAAAACTAGAGAATTAATGTTGTATTTATAACATGAGTGTATGGATGGTTCTTAATATCTTGAAATTCAAAAAGTGAATGAAGGATGCCTTTAAATTTACATTAACGTTGATGCGTATTGGGGCGACCTAGATTACTCCCCCGAATCCCATGCTGGCAGAAAAGGCGACAGAAGCCGGCCTGCTTGGTGGTAGGGCTTCGCATAAAGATTATATTATCATTATTATTATTATTATTAAGTCATTAATATTATTTCTGGTATTATTATCTCTCCGTAAAGCCTGCCTCGCTAGCTACCACCCTCCTGCTTAATTTGCCGCCAAATGACTCGACGTGTTCTGGCTGGGGTCTTGAGAGCCAGTACATTCTTTCTTACCTTTTTCTCATTTCCTGGCTAACAACGGATCGGTGATACCTTTGGTCTTGCTGATGTCCATGGGCGACGGTGACCACTTACTATCGGGTGGCTCGTCTGCTCATTTGTCGGCTATTAATATAAAAAAAGAACCTGAGTCATAACAGCGAGAATGCATTGGCGGGGAAAATCCTTTGATAGAAACTAATAAAGGGCAAGCTTATCAACCTTCCTTTTCAAATGAAATAGAAATCAATGGATTATACTATAAAGTCAATTTAAACCCATCTTTTCTGTTAAAATTCCTAAAATATTTCTGGATCCCAAAGACTTGCTTCACTAAATGTGGAATGTACTACCGTTTAGATGAAGTCGACTATACGCTATTCAACTCATTAGAATAGTTTGCACCGGCTTCAATAGCATGTTCTGCTACAGCGGATCTCCTTGCATCGTTCTTTTTTACTGCACTAATGTGTTTCTTTATTGCTGAAAGATGGCTCGTTGTGTTTGATGAAATAGAATTAACTATAGTCTTAAACAATTCTCAATTTGCAGCATTAACTTAAGTGATTTTGAGTGAGTCACTTTGATTACAAATTGCTTCGATATCTAGCTTAAAACAAACCTATAAATTGCAAGATATAAAAAAATTAGTAGTAGGCAGCAAAAATATTTTGTTAATAAATATATAGCACTGAAATTAAAACGGTCGCGTTTAGTAATATACTGGGAGAATAACATTTCAATTACGCAATAACTTTAGTTTGGCTAAATATCGTGGTAGCAGATGCTGGCGTGTTGGTGAAAACGGGGAATTAATTGAGAGAATCCATTAATTCCCAGTCATAAAATTACCCCAAATACTGACAATTAGACTTGGATTAATTAACTCGGATTATATTGTATCAAATATGAGAATGGATTACATATTGAATATACACAAAAATATTCTTATTTACGTGCGAATTAATTTTTTATATAGTTAAATAAAATTACGGATAATTTAACTTGTTTTTTAAGTTATATTTATAATCTTTTATCTAATCTAATTACATCTAAGTAAGTTATTGTTATGGAACATTTATAAAGGATTTCTAATCGTATCTAAACATCCTACTGGTGCCACCTACTGCATATGTAAACTAAAATAAGACCTGAATTCAAGCGCTTTGTATTTGTTACGTGGTTCTGTAAAGTGCGTTAGTAAAAGTCCAGACGTGCTGAAGTTCTGCTGAAGTGTGTGCCAACGGGATACCCGTATTTAATTTTTAATGTTATTCTGCTAATGAAACTTCTGATATCATTGAAAATAACAGAATAAGAAAATAGAAAAAAGGTCAACATTTTGGCTGAAACTGAACTGATAATTTTTAATACGTAACGGTGAACACTTTTCATCAGATCACATCAGATCCCATGTCTCCGCAGAACATAATTATCTATACATGTTTAAAATTACAACTGATCACTTTCTGTACATTAAGGATATATGAGAAAAACTATTGAATGAATAAATAAAATAAAATTTATTTGAAGTTGGTTTTTACAAACACTTATCGAACGTCAAACTACGCCATCGCCTCAACAAATTCCTGAGGAGTTTTTTTTTCCTACTCACAGTTACAGAACGCACTTATGACTAAATATTAAACTCATGTCCAAGCAGTCTTATCCTTAAACTAGTCATCAAGTTTGTAATAACCTTTCCGCATAAGAATGCTTTTGACGTGAATAATTTACAATATGGCATTTCTGTCAGTTGTAATGGAATTATATTATAAATAATTATACATCTACCCATGTCAGAGCCATTAGTTTTGCTTAGTCTGAAATTTGGAACAACCAGTTTAGCCTTATTCCTGGTATTAATACTGTGGACATTACTCTTCTTAAGAAAACTATCAGAGTATTTTTAACGTACATAATTAATCTGTGGGTTTGTGCACTTTAACCTCAAAACGGCTTAAATTACATCTTTATGGTTTACATTAATGTATTGCAATAATCATCATTTGATATTTAAAATTTGTTTTTGCAATCCGTCCATAAATAAGAAAGTTGTAAATGAATATGTATGATTCATAGAACGAGAAAAACTTAGTCCTAAAACAGTACAGGTGTTATTTCTAAGCGCAAGGCTTAGATTTTTTGAAGCAAAGCGAGAGCGGTCAAATATATCAGTGGTAAATTCTAGTTTTGAATAGTTATTTCTAGTTTTAACAAAGGTATTTAGTAAAAACTAATTTTAACTGGGGATAACGAGTTCTAACGAAAAACGGGTTTTAACTGTAACATATATAATTGGACTGTAAAGCTAATAGTAACAAAATATAAATTCTATTGATTTATAACAGGAAAGATTATAGGAACTCTGTTACAGGAGATGATGGTCAAGTGGAGTGATTTAGAAATAAAAAAATACATTCAAGCAGATTTTTTAACATGTATATTGTTTATTGGAAAAATAAATAACTAATTAAATTCCGTAACTGGAATGCTAATTAATGGGAAAAAATTATAAATTCGCTTATGGGAATATAAGCCACCGTCATATACTTAACAAGCGTCTGGTAAGTATTTTTATAACATGTTATTGCTAAGTTTGTTTAGAAATTATTTTTTAATCTTGATTAACCTTTACAATATACTTTTGATTTTTTTTAAACCAATAAGCCGCTGATGAGCTAAGCTCACCGGCGCGGCGTCCAGCGTCATCTTCAACGCCAAAGGTATCACCGACGCGTGGCCGGCTAAAAAGAAATCATAACCCGCTGTTGGACTGGTTCTCTGACACTAACTGAATACGTTAAAATTCACGATTCATTCAAAAATGAGGAACCCAGGTGGCTATTTAGGCAACTAATTGTAAATCCAATTACCACGCACGAGGTCTGGTTTAAATTGGATTTTATAGTGTAGTTTGATTCTTAAGAATTACTTAGAACCTTAAGGCAATTAAATGAAATTAACGTGCCACATTTTAATGTAACACTAAACAAAAACTACGTTCGGCATCACTTAGCAATGAAAAATACATTTACATATTTTGTGATCTAAATAGCATGTAAGCAGATTCACTCGTTCTTAAATTGATTCCGCCGCCAGAACTATGATTCCTCTATATAGGTCACATTGTTGTCAACATGGTACTCACATAACCTATTTATTGCTTAAGTTACGTACTTGTTTGCCCTACTTCTATATGTAAATAGACCATAAGTTCCGACCGTACGCCGCAGTTCTGATTCCGACAGGTGGTAATTGGATACTTACCGTCGGAGCATAGGATCAATGATCAACCTGAATAAACTTCCTTCTCAGCTCAGAGGCATAAAGTAAAAGACGCATTACATTAGGCGGTATCTTAATGGACGTTTTTTATTATTTACGAACCTCTGTAAATTTAAGTAGTAGCTAAAAATAGATTTGAATTACCGCTTTCCAGAGTGAAGTATTCTTGAATAGAAGCATTCAAACGTAGTAAGTATTTTGCTTAGTGACCGAGCCTAATTTATTACCCTTATCTTGGTATACATCTTCCATCTATCTATCTTGGTTGGTATATATATTTACATAGAATAAGTTAATGCTTGACAACTATTCCATCTGATGGAAAGTAATGATGAAGTAGTATGTAGTATGTAATATGTAGCTTAGCGTATACATTTTTGTATAATATAAACATCGGTAGCCTTGTGGTTTGAATGACACTCCACAACTCCACTCCAGTTCGGGGGAGGAAGCGGATTCGCAATTCAGGACTTATAGTTTTTCAAAGTCATTTGTATATCATACTCGTAAATTTATTATCACTGGCTTTGATATAGGAAAGCAACGTAAGAAAACTTACATACCTGTGAATTATTCATAATGTTTTCGAAAGTGATGTTTGTTAATCCGTCTTCGATCAGTTTAATGAAATATGGATCTTATAACATCTTAGTATGAGATGAAACCTAAACACGGTAGTCAAGTAATCGAAACTCTTCTCAATCCAAGAATACTTCCTGTTTCAATTTGTAATATATGTTGTATCTCTTCATTTTTAATTCACCAATCGTTTTTAAATAATTTATCCAATAATCACGTTTCCTTCCGTAATCCTCAAAGGGCGATTACTTCTTGAAATCTCAAGGTTATTTAATGCTCTTCAATTATTTATATCAGTGATACACGGTTAACTTAGAAGGCTATCGTCCTATTTTAGGCGACTTTTGAAAATCACTGCACGATATTTTCAGACAAAAATAAATTTTTCAACGTGACAAGATACTTATAGTTAACTCGTTATATAATTTGAGGAAAATGGTGGTATTGTTTTATAGGTATGTATAAAAACGAAACTGTTTTTCCCGAAACTCTCTGCGCAGTCTGGCATTCAATTTCTCTCGACTAATTATCCGCACTATCGTAACAATAGCATTCGAACTGAAACTTGTCTGTACTATTGCAACAAACTTTAGTACCACCTACAACGAGATGCGAAGATTCCCCGGATCACGCAGTGTGCAAAACATATACTCAACTGGAAAAATTCCAACATGGTTTTAATATAGTTTAAATGGATAGAAATATTATATCATCGTGGAGATTATATATTTTAACGGTAAGGTTGAGTTAGTCATGCCCAAGATCCATGTCAGCTCGAAATACTCATCATAATCACCATCATCTCAGCCGGACAACGCCCACTGCTGGGCATAAGCCTCCCCCAAGGAAATACTAAAATACTGAAATACTCGTATCAGCATAAAATACACATCTGTGTATGAGTATACACTATATAGTATGTGTATACACATCTACTCGTAACAGTCAGAGAATATTTCATAGGCTGAAGATATTGAATGTAATTATCTACCTTTGTTGCAAATTTAGAGGTTCGGTCAATGAGGTTGCTAGTAACTCGAGTGTTGCTACATTATACTTTTATATGTCAGTAATTCACAAAGAAGCAGACATTCCTAAGACCGAAGGCATAAATGGGGATCTTCCTTGTTAACTCTCTGTCCGAGATTACAACAGAAACACATTAGGTCCTGTTAGTCCTAGATATAAATTTCCCTTTGTAGTTGACAAACGCAAGACACAGATAAGGTAAATAATTCTGAATCTTTTTTTTCCAAAATTCGTCTAATGAATTATACTACCTATTTCTTTTAGATTTCATAAATATTTACACTTCACCAAATGAGACGGGAGTTAAATAGGTTCCGACTTACGTGATATTTGGTGTTGACTCGGCAGTGTCTCTGAAAGCATCATTAACTAAGAAAATTTGGGGGAATAAGGTACATATACAGTAAAGTTTCCTATTTACGCGGTTTAATGGTTATGAAAAAATAAAAATTTAATTACTAAGTATAGTAAAAATCCTTTACGGAGGATATAACGAAAAAGTTTTTGTTTAATAATGACTGAGACTTCTGTTCATGGATTTCATGGATGGTTTCCGTTAACATTTTATTAAACTCTGACCATCGGGGCTGGAATCGGACGAATGACGTCCTATTTTGGGATGTTTGGATTCTGGAGGGGTCACCTAGTTTGTAAGGCCAGGTGGAGCAAATGCTATTAGGAGAGCGCAATTTAACAGCCCTAAACCTCCACCGGGGTTGCGAAACAGTGAATAACGCGAAGTATCAGGAAGATATAAGATACCTGATTATCTGCTGAGTCGCAAACTGTATCCGCTACGACGTGGGCGTCTTCGGTTTTCCTAGTACACTTCTCTAATCTTCAACAAGCATGTCCACGAATGCGGTCGCGGGTGTGGCATGAAACGGACGATTTGGATCTCAAAACAGCTTGAATAACAGCAGAGAATGCGAAGCGAGTGACAGCCACCACCCACCCAGTAGGTGCAAATCCAAATAGCACTTCAGCAGGTGTTTTCGCAGTCTCTCTATTTAAGGTATTGCTAAGACCCCATTGCACTTTTGGAATCATTAAATCCCACTCATTATCAGGTCTGTTATTATTTATTGCCGTAAGAGAGCCTATAATAGAACGATTGTAACGCCTGATTTGTCCATTGGCCCGAGGAGTCGCTACAGCGTTAAGTATATGACAAATTCTTTTTTCTTTTATGAAACTAGTGAATTCCTTGCTAGTAAACCTACAACTAGTACACTAGTAAACTACTACTATCGGTAATTAGACGACGGGAAACACCAAAAATGGAAAAATATTCTTCGAGAATAAGCATAGATTATTTGCTTTTACAGTTCTTCACTGGTTTTATGTAAATGTATTTGGTAAAGGAATGAATTATGGCCAGTATGTAAGAATTTCGATTTTTGCTCTGTGGAAATGATCCGCATATAACACTTCAAATGGTTTGGTTGATTTCGGTATGGTGCGGCATGCCTTCCTTATGCCCACCAGGTAAATTTATTGTGGGCACAATGTAAACATGACTGACAATATTTCTTTATAAAACGACACATACCTTTAAACCAGTAGAATTTATGTATTCTATTGTATGTTATATCGAAACCGAAATGACCACCTTTATCGTGATTACTTCTAACTATTTGCCATCTTACTGATTTTGGCCGTAGCCACAATAGTTGGATTTTGTCTCCTTTTTTAAATAATCGATACAAAATATTATTTTTAACAATAAAATTAGTTTTCCACTCGACTATGTTAACCATATATTTTCTACAAATTGTTTTCTAATTTTCTAATTTAAATTTATTGTCTAATAAATATATACGAAATCTTCTTAAAGCTGTAATAACAGCCAGTGTTTATAATTCGTATGAGGGAAACTTTTGTTCTTCTGGTGAAGTCTGTCTACTACCGCCTAAACAATCTAATTTATGTTCAATACGAGGTAAAAAATACTTATCTTTTAAAGTTTTCCTGTTTAAGGCGCGATAATCCACACAGAGTCGTTTATCACCATTTTTTATTGACGATTAAAACAGGATTCGAATAAGAAGATGAACTATCTCTTATTATTCCGTTTTTCAGCAGATCTTCAATAATAGCACTCAATTGCTCTTTTCCTTTTAATGACATACGATATTGATTTATACTATTGGCGTATCATCGTTTAATTTAATGACCATGTCTGTTAAATTCGCTCAGCTCAGATAAATTTAAAGCGAAACGGTCTCCATAAACAACCAATAAGTCATTAAATTTCTTTTTTTCTACTAATGAACGTTGTGCCCCAACATTGGTATCGTTCAACGATAGTGAATTCAGTGACGTATAATTACTATTAGCATATGTTGCTTGTATACATGCGCCTCATAATTTCTTTATATTGAATTTCCCCTAAATAATTTTTGACCTTTTTCAATCTATAAATTATTGTTCCCTATTTTAGATATTATTATAAATCCTCTGTTGTTGTGAAATTTATATATAATTGGTTAAATCAAATATTAAATAATAATATTCTTGATTGCTTACAATGCGTACTAAACATTATCTAATTTGTTCCATGGTTTGTTCCAGTTATTTCAAGTTCATGTTAGTTCAAGCTTTACAATTCATAAAAGTATAGGCTTGAATGTAAATGTAGAAATGCCAGATATAGGACTCGGAGTTCAAAACTTATCCGAGATTTTGCAATCAGGTTGAAAAATAGATTCGTGCAAAATTTGATTCTTTGTGCACGCTTCGTCTCCACCTGGTGTTTCATTTGAAAACGTCTACAACTTTACATATTTCTTACCTAACGAAAATGAATTTTTAGCGCGCATCACAATCTATACATATAATAAAATTCTATCTCATCACTTTCTGTATATAAAGATAATATGAGAAAAACTATTATTACGGACATTTATTAACGCAATAAAACCTAACACAATAGTTGTTACAATTGTTGTCTGATTGTTTGCGCTAATCTCAGAAATGGCTGTACCGTTTTCGTTATGGTTTTCACTAATGTATTGCAGGAAGGATAACTTTATATTTAAAGTTCGTTTCATTATGATCCGTCCATATGTAAAAAAGTTAATAATTAACATATTTCTAATCCATAGAAACGAGAAAGCCCAGTTCTAAAACATTGCAGGTACAATTTTTAAATTTAATGCGTTGTTTTTCTGAAGCGAAGCGAGGTCAGGCTGCTAGTACTGTTATAACCGTAACCAGTATACAATTCTAGCTGAGTCAACGGCAGTTGTTTTCCATTAATATTGGATATATTATTTTCCGCAACTATGCATTTTTAGGCAAGTACACTTTTGTACTTCATAAAATCACAGTTGGATTTCAGAACTCGAAGTGACAAGACGTGAACTTTGATGTGGGAAATTAGAGTTGTAAAGTTTAATTAATAAACTAGTGTGTAGTGACAGTCGAAGTTTTTTTTAAAAACCAAAAGGAGAACACCCTCACAACAGTACGTAATATTTTTCTATCGTGAAACCTTTACGTTTGGATGTAGAGAAAGTCAATAGCGAGTTGTGCTACTAAGGTGTTTGACCTACTTATCTACGAGTATAAGTTTACAATAGTGTAACTCCGTGATTGTAATTTAGACATCGAACATACTTTGTAGACAATCATTATTATCTGAGGTTCTAAAGCTGCGGATAGGCCATGGCCCGGTCAAGTACATTTCTCCAGTCTGATCTGTTTCCGCTTTTCTGTCTCCAATTTCTAACGCCACCAGTTTTTAAGTTTTGCTACACGAAATCCAACCATCTAAGTTTAGGTCTGCTTCGGCTTTTGCGATCATCCAGATTGCTATCAAGCAGCCGTTTGGGTGTTCTATTCTTGTCCGTTCTTATTCCATGTACTGCCCATTGTAGGTGTCAGACTTTGATGGTTTTAACAACATTAGGCTCCTCGTACATGACATTGAGCTTATCTTCTCAAATGAAGTATTTTCATTCTTTTTGCTCAGTACCTAACATTCTGAACCGTATCTGAGTATCGGTCTACGTAACATTTTATAAAGCAGGAGTTAAAATAGGAGGCCGTAAAATAATCTGTTAGCTTTTATTATTCTACTGCTAATTTCGGAAGATATCTCGCTTTTGTCTATTACCATAGAACCAAAATGGACGAATTCGTGGACCAAAGTAAAACATAGTTACCTTCATTCTAAAGAATTTTACGAATTTATAAAGTCCATGTTAAATAAAAGACATTGAACCCAAGTGTCATATGTGTGTGAGCAATAAAAAAACCTTTGGATGTAATGTTGTAGCGTTTTTTAAAGTATATACTATTTGTTCATAAATTTTCAAAAAATCCCATTGAATTAAAGAAAAATTCACGAGACTTTATATAAGCATCTTTGAGTGAAGAGTTTAGGGGCGTACTTTCTCGATGTATCCACATGTCACCGGTTTTCAAAACTTAGTACCGTACGTGACACGTTTAAATTAAAAACAGTTCTGATATAACTGAGTTTCAATAATGTGATCCAGAAGTGAAGCCCCTGTTGAGAGTTTGGCTGTTTCAAAATGATTACTTTTACCAAAGTGAAGAAATCCAGAAGCACAGGGAATATTTTGACTGCTAGTTTTTTAATTCCTTTATCAAAGGTGTTAATTTACTTTATCAAAGCGAAGGCATCATTACTACCGAATTCTTAATAGAAGTATATTTTGCGATTAATCACGCGGTCAATTACGGGACGCGAAATCTAATGCCTCATCATGACAACGCAGCCGCGTAGAGGGATGGAAAATGAGGGACTTCCGGAATAGCGCATCAGTAAAATTGGGTCACCTTTTTCTAGCTATAACTTTGTATCATGTAATTTCTTTTTATTCTGTTAATTTTAAAAATTTGTCTGAGGTGGACTGAAAAAACCTGCTTTGAAAATCGATATGAAACTATGTAGATGCTGGAAAAGATTTTAATGCAAAACTACGAAGCCATAGAATTTTATTTTTTAGTTTCGCAAAATTTTGTCTAAGTATATGGGATAATTATGAAGAAATAACAATACACCTGATAAAAACATGTCAGTATTTTTAAGTGATGTTTCCTGAGCGGGTGCTACTGTTAACAATTTTATTTTCTGAAGCAAATCTAGAGCGGATTGGTAGTTAAAGGTAATTCAAAAAGCATTCGGGATTATAATTTAGGGATGGTCAATGGCCGAAAGTCAGAAAGCTTCCGGTATGGCTTACAGAGTACTAGTGCTTTCAGTTACGCACGCCCACCGAAACATATAAGCCCCAAGCGAATTTGTCCTAGTGATACCCTGATTCCCACATGCGGGAGAACGATATTCTAGTTCAAACTCTAGTCTATCAATTCGTTTAAACTTACAGTGTTTTATTCAGCTAAAAATATACCACCTTGTTTAAATATAAATTACACGGATGGAAAACTAACCGCATCGGTGTTAGTAGGTGACGGCTCGGTCAAGTGACATGGTCGTCTTTGTTTTATGATTGTTCGTTGAGCACCAAGGTCAGTTCGACCTCCGACGTCATAATAATAACAGAAGGGGCGATTTCCCTCAGTCGATGTGTAATTTTACATAAATCTTGAAATAAAAAACTAAATCAATCAAGCTTTACAATAAATAGTTCGTATTATTAACTGCTAGTGGTTCTCTTGCTTATGCTTAAATTATGCTAATTTATATACATAAGGTATACATGATAAATAGCCTTTGTCTATCTAGAATAATGTACCTGTCAAATGGTAAAAGAATATTTCAAACAGGTGTCGCGGTTCTAGAGTTTACCATACGCATATAGGTACAACAAACTCACAAAATTTATGCTCTCTGTTTTATCTCTGATTTAACATGGTTACATTAAAATCCTTCACCCTGTTTTCGGGTGTACCGAGAGTTTGGTAAGCTAAATATTTTACGGAAACCAGAGCGTTACGAGGGGAGGTTCAATGGGGTTAGTTGATAAGATGTGTCGCCATAAATACGCGCATGTTATACGGGTCTATGAGTAGTTATTGCAAATTGAAAACTCATGTCATTTCATGTCTCAACTGTTACTATAGTTTCATTACAGATTGGTATTTATAGATTTTATTGTTAATAAAATTTTTCAAATTAATTCATTAATTAAGTTTCATTAATTAGTTGTACCAAATTAATATCAAAAACTTTCATTGCGACATGTGTCGGCACCACTGGAACTACATTATTCGTTTGTTAATTTATTACAGTAGCATAAATTTTATTATTCAATTATTTAACCCTAGTATTATTCAATTATTTAACAAGCAATAAATATTTTTTAATTTGAACTAAGTAGGAAATGTATATATATATATATATATATATACATATATATATATATAACGTGTCACCTTTCGGACTTGGGGTCTGAAGGTGAGCCTGGAGTCTAACGTCACACCCAAATATTTGGCTGTGGGCTTCCAGGAAACAGGGATGCCTAACAAACGGATATGGGGATTATCGAATCCACGTCTGATCTTATAGTGGTAGCGTACTGCGGAACTCTTCTCCGCATTCACCTCGATGCGCCATTTAGAGAACCATTTTCCTAGCTCATTAACTGAGTGTTGGAGTCTGGTGAGGACTGAGCTTAACATCTGAGCCTGGTAATAGAGGGCAGTATCGTTAGCGAATAGTGAGAGTTGCACACCATTTTTGGGGATAGGTATATTGTTAACGTATGGTATAAATAGTAAAGAAGGGAGCACTGAGACCTGTGGAACCCCAACTGCTAGCGGACGTGGGGATGAGAGGACTCCTTGGTGTTTGAAACGAAAGTAGTGATCTTGGAGATAGGAAGCCACTATGCGGATTATGCGTTTGCATATCCTCGGTCAGGGAGCTAGTCCTTCTCGTTGCGAGGTGCGGGGAACGTGAGTTTCCGCCTGCTTCCGGTTACTTGGGGTGGCCGGAGCAGGGCAAGGAGCGGCCTTGGGAGCCGTAGAAGGGGCGGAGCGCTTACAAGAGTTGAAGTGCTCTGGTCTAGGAGGGGCGCTAGGCGTCCTCAGGGGAGGGAAGTTAGCGTCGGTGACCGGTGGTAGCCCCGATTCGGCGCCTCTCCATGGCTGTCTTGCGGCACCCTTGGGTGAGGCAGGGCGGGAGGGCTCTAGGGCAGCCACGGTAGTTGGACGGATGACCTGCTTGACTGCAGAGAACGCACGCCGGATGGGACTCCGAGTAGCGTGTGCGGGTGCATTCTTTGGTGTTGTGGAGTTCTAGGCACTTAACGCACCTGGGATTGGCGGGCACTTGGGATTTTGTTTAGAGTGAGGAGCCTAGTTAGGGCCCTGAAAACGTCAGTAGTCAGAGTGACTATGCGGATGGTTTCGCCGATGTTCTTGGCGTGAGTGTAGTATATTTTGCTGTCGGAGCACAGGTGGGTCACTAGTTGCCGCTTGGATTTATCTCGAATGAATACCAGTGTCGTGGTTTTAACCTGGGGAGGGAAGGGTGAGTAGCGAGTTTGGGAGGAGGGAGTTGTCTCGGGGCCCAGATGGATGGGGTGCTGGTATCTAGGGACATCAGCGAGGTGGCCTGGGGGGCCGAAGAGAAGGAATGCTTGCCTTCTGGGGACGCCTTGGCGACGCGTTTTGTGAAGCGCTTATTGCGCTTGGGCTCGACCAGTTGGAAAGCCTGGTCATCGGACTACGACGAGGTAACGGTGTCTGTTATCGGAGATCTCTTGGGAGGAGCCATCGGATTCGATGGGCCTCTTCCGGGAGGATAGAGAGTTGGGAGTCTGAGAACTCCACATCTCGGACGAGTTCATCTTAGAGGAGCCTCCCTGCCTATGGCAGGGAGTGGAGAGAGGAAAACTAAAACGAGACAATGTCTATCCCCAGCGGAAAATAGCCACTAACCTTCACCCTGGGAAAGACCCAGTGCAGTGGGATCGGGCCTGCCGGTTTGTTACGGTCCGAGAGGACTGAGAAGCGCACCGGGTCAACGCTAGCTGGCTTCGTTGGCACCCTTAGGTATCTACCAGCTCAAATCGCGATAGTTCAGATACTTAGTTATTGCCAATACAATAAAAGAACTAAAAAGGCAACAATTAAGTCGCAGTCGAAACCAGTATCGACGACACAGAAAAATCAATCGAAACAGAGGAAGTGACTTACGAGAGTATGTCGGGGTGTTCCGAATCAGACTCACCACGGACAGAGCAACTCCGTCCGCTGCGAGGGCAGAATCGGAACTGCCCAGGTAGTTGGAATCAGCCAGCTTTATAGGGTTTAGCGTGTAACGTCACAAAATGCAATAACAAGCCGTCCGGCTGTGAAACCACCAAACTGTCCAAACTGGCAAACGTCACCACTGTCATGGGCTACACTCAAGCAGCCAGAAGCTGCTTGATGTTTCCAATAGATGTCGCCATAATATTGATGCTGATAATATATTACTTGTTGGTATGTTTAAGATATTTTTTATACATTTTTAAGATATGTTGAAGTCAAAAGCTTTTTACAACGAAATATTTGATATTAAATTTCAAATGTAATCTGTAGTAGGCTCTTATTTTGATTTCAATATGAGTATATAGGGATTAAATTGGGTGATTTACAATCCCATGGCCTTCAATATTCAGGTCTTATTCAGGAGGATGCAATAATACAGGGGAGGTTGCCTTTGATTCAAAAATTCTCTTACACCCCAAATTACAGTAATCCCCCCTCTAACACGGTACTCTGATAAAGAATTTTCATATTACGCGATTTTAATCCCTCTTCGTGTAACACGGATATTCCTCCATATAACGCGGGGATTTTCCACGTTATATTTCTGTACTGTGATATTTATAATGATTTGTACAGTTCATAATTAGTTTCGCGTACCTTTGCAGGTGTTTCAATTGTGTTGTTATAAAATTAAATTAAATTATTTTATATTAAATTAAATAATTAAATTATTGAGAAAATAATTATAATTAAATCAAAATTCAAGAGCTTCTGTAAAAAAATATTTTTATTAAATTTGTGTTCCTAGTTTTTGAATTGTAAAAACATTATTTATACATATATGTACTAAAAGGTGTAGAAATTTTATTTTAAATAAAATATTTAGTTTTAAGCCATAACATGTTAAAAATGAAACAAGACCTAAGTTAAAAAGGAAATTTATTTCTCTGCAACAAAAAATTTATATTTTGGATCAGCTAAATAATTGTAAGAAATCAACAGTAATAGCAAATGAATAAATAAATAAATGACTCTGAAGATTTAGATGAGGAAGAGCGTGTACAATTAGCTGATACATCTGACGCGAATATTATAAATAGCGCTGAAGAAACCCCAGCGCAGATTATTGACGAAGTAGACGAAAATTTATGTATTGAAAGCCTTAATAAAATAGTAAAACTGGGCAACTGCGCAATTTCAAAATCATCCACGATGACTTGCAGGCCAACAGAAACAAAGAATCCGCTTATTATTGACTCATAGTCATTGCACCCAAAACACGTAAAGAGTTTTCATATTTCATTCTAAAAGGAGGGTTGTAGTTTGGTAGAAGCAGATAATAGCTAGGTAAGTAAAAAAAACAAAAGCCACGCACATGCACATGTACCGTCAGCATGAAAATGGAAAACAGTACTACTACTACTATAGTAGGAATGGAGTACAGCGAACTCCAATAAGAAGGATTGTTCACCATAGACGCGTCCGTTGTTCAGAAGGATGCATCACGAGCAGGTTGGCTTGGACTTAAGGACAAAAGTAGCCCCTTACATCTTAAAATTCCTTATTTATATGATTAATAAATAAAGGTAACATACTGTAAATTGTATGAAAAGTGGACAACATAGAATTATTGCAGCAAAAATGTAAATCAAAGCTGCGTCTAACCGCAGTCTTTAGGGTTAGGTAGATGGATCAACAGTGCGCAGAATGAGCACATAGTTTTACTCGGCTTCACTATTTACTCGGTCCTTATCTCCGCGAGCCATTCCTCGCGGAGATAAATCGCTCAGATTCTGATGTTTGGGTTGTAATTAATGTGACCGAGTTAGTTAATGTGTTACAATAATTTTTTCTCTATTTAAACTTACCGCATATATGTACCTAATTGTGAAAGCTCTATATGCATCAGTTTAGCGTATTGATCGGCTAAATTGGCTAAGCAATGCAATAAATATTATGCTTGTCATCGTATCGTCGTTTCGTATTTGTGTTTCATCATCATCATTACAACCCATAATGGTCCCACTGCTGGGCTCGGGTCTCTTCTGACAATGAGTTAAATTAAAGGTTAAATAAATAAACCCTATAATTATGCTGAGGTACAAGTTTGGGACATAGAATTCCTCTTGATAGATACAACAGTAAGTACGGCTCACCGAAATATGGTTGAGCAAACAAATTATTACCTGAAACAATTATTTACAGACAGGATGTTTGCTTAGGGAATCCTGTCAATAGTAAACAACTGCAGTAAGTTGGTTAACAGTCGTAAGCATAAGTATAAATATACTTTTCAGGGTTCTGTACATCCAATGAAAAAACAAAACTTTTACGCGATTAGACGTTTGTTTTTTAATTTTCTTAGATTTACTGGATGGAAAATATTATAATTTGGTGCACATACAGAGTTTGATGACTCAATGAGAGGCCGTTAATAAACTGATTGACGTGGATATTACATTTTTGTGGTAATTTACAATTTATAGTAATGTTTAGTTCATGCTAACACGTAAAACAGGACTATTGTTTTTCTGAATACATTGATTAAAAAATATATATAATGTAACGCTGAAAATGCACAGAAAAAAATAAACAAAAGCTAAACACAAAACCATTATAGGTTCCAGTATTGTATTGGATATTGTAACGACAATATCCTCGGGATCTTAATTCCATCTCCGTGAAGCGTGTTTTGCTTCTTATTTTCTTACTTCATATTGACTCTTCTCTTATCTACGTAAGCCATTCCTCGTTAAGTCGAACGACCCTTCTAATGAATGCGAAAGTTGCGGAAGCTACGCCCAATGCGTGTCTTTGTTCTGTGTTCTAGATGTAAGTTTATATTTTATATATGACGTTATTTCGCAGCTTTTTAGTAGTGTAGACTAAGCACCATACCGCATAAGGTCATATGATCCGTCTGATGTTAAGTGACTACTAGTATCCATCGGTAATGGTGAGCAATTGTAGCGAATTATTTAATATTTCAGCTTACTGTGGGGACTTAGAGCTCCGCCAGACCGGACTCCAGCTGAACGACAATTATGGGTGGTAATGAGAAAGTAACGGGAGAAAGACTATCAAACATACAACATGTGCAAATTTGAAATGGCTTAAAGATTTGAATACGAATCCCTCGTGCGGAAACTGAGTTTAAGTCACTAGCTGTCGCTCCTTATACGTCGGTACATAATGCAGTACAGCTGTAGATTCAAGAACATAAATATAGTTCTACCTTTTTTGTGTCGCCAGCGCCTGCTCGAGTGGAACCCCATGTGTGTATACGTATACGTTGGACCCGTAGTTATGTGCCAAGTTCGACAAAAGTAAACTTAAAGCTTATAAAATGGAATATGGTTCAGAAAAATCCTTTTTTTAACAGTTTACAAATTCATATATTACAGATTAAATACATAACAATTTGTATGTAATAAAGTTTTATTAAAATATTTTTGTGGAATATTTTATAAATATTTTTTCAAAAAGTTAACGTAAAAACAAAATAACTTTACATTATCGTGTGTGCTACAATGTATTAATCATAAACTGAAGTAACTTTTGCATCACATACCTTAGGGTACTAAGCTAAACAATTTTATGATACAATAAAAACCAAAACATCTCCGTCTTTTCCCATCAAGAACATACTTCCTTATATTAAGGAAAATATAGAGGGGCACACGCGCCAAGGATTTCGTTATGTTCAGTACGTACAATTTGTGGCATTGTGGTTGACAAAAAGCCGCCGTTTGCTCGGAGACTCCATTTGACCTCCCAGGGACAAGAGATCTGTCGTATTATACTTAAGATTACGCAAAATCCAAAGTGTTTTTTGTTTAACTTGTACGAAATTATATCAAATAAAATAGAAATCAAGTTCAAATGTTTTAATAATGTGTTTTTACTAAAGTATTATATGTATTATATCAATTTCAAGTTCGTAGAAGTCATAAGCAGAGGAAAGAACTGTTCATAGTTAAATCGGAATTCGTTTGGAGTACGTTAAGCAGTTGATTTAAATATTATCATTCCTTGTCTTTGGCTGAGCGTATATGCAGCAACGCCATATTAAAAGAGAAAAAATTTTCATTAGACACTGGTAAATTATTTAGGGATTCGGTTCAGCCGCGAACCCCGTGTTTGTTGATTTAACGCTAGGATATGCATTTATTTATCGACGTGGGTGTAAGCGAAGCCTTGAATATCCTTTTAATGTCAGCGGTGAATTATCGTCAACCCCATAATAGATTGAGATGATCATTACCGTTTCCTACCCGTTACCGAGAGTACGCCAGGCCGGCTTCCATCTTAAACCGGAGTTGGGATGAAGCGAATGTTGCATGTACAGGAATAGGTAATGTTCGTATGTATACGAACGAAATCGCTTGCGCTTTGTAGCTAGTTTATCACTATTGATATTTTAATATGTATAGATAACCAACAAACGAGGATGCTGAATGATGCTACATATTTACATGGGTAATTAGTCGAGGGTTGCCGATTGGAAAACTTATTGACTGGCTTGACTAAGAATGAAGTGAGGAATCCGCTTTCTAACCTTGTTCTCTATCACTGCAATCGAAACACATTTCATAAATCGCGATTAAATCCAAAAGAATAGCGGCCTGGCAGATAAAAAGCTCAACTAGTATAAATGAGTAGTGTCGTGTAGTACAACATGATCAGAGAAGGTTGGCAAGGATTCAACTATGGATTTAGTCTCCTATACCCAAATATATGACGTTGTACGTCGACGACTAATCAACTTGGATGTCATTTACTTTACTTATATCGTATAATTAATGTTTTTTGAGACATAAGGATCTCATAGTGAATTGAGATTCTTTTTTATTGCTTAATATTATACGTTTATTTTTACTATTTCTTTTGTTCCTCTCCCGCATTTCCTCATCCAGTCTTTAGGGCTTAATGACACCAGATTGCGATTACCCGGAAGAGAATGAGTTAGGTTTTACGAAATTATACGACTTTTCGGGCTGGATAAAGTTCTTCGTATAACTGATTGTGTAAAGAAAACAATAGTAAGTTGAAGTACAAAGAAAACAATAATACCATGTCGTAATTATCGCTAAATAATTAACTATTTTGGATAAATTTGTGATATGAAGTTATGACGAGAAGTTTATAATACGGATGTTTTAAAGGGGCTCCATCCATTCAAGACTCTGAGCTAGACATCCCTGATCGTGCCAAATAACTGCCAGTCTCTTCAGTTGGAGGTCGCTTGGCTCTGTAATCTTGCCAGTCATGTTAACTTTGACTCTCTTATATCTCCCTCTATCTTCAGGGTAGATAAAGATATCTACCTGGCTTCATTGCTTTCTTTTCACATTAAACCGTGAAATGTATAAAAAAAATTAACATCTTTCTATTTCACTGTCAGTGAGTCTTTAAAAAATTGGCATTTCCGGCATGCCTTTAAAAGGGTTTACCCGATTTCGCGAATATATTGCAGTATGCGCTACTTAATATTAAAAGTTGCAATCCATAAATAAAAAAGTTATAAAGAGAAAGGCCTATTCATAAAAGGTGCTATTTACGTACATAGGTTTTCTGTACAACACACCGTAATAAATACACAGTTTTTTTGAATCGAAGCGAGAGCAGACTTAGTATATAATAAAATATTAAATTCTTAGGAAAATTAATTTGATATTGTAGAATAGGTGATAAATGTTATATAATTTTGGGCGCTTGCTTGTATACATACGCATCTATTACAGTAAATTAATTTGTTAAGTACATTTACAGAACTCCAAAAACCTGACTTGAAATGCCTCCCAATAGTAAGTCACAATTATATCGGTCTGAAATCGAATATCGATATTTTATTTTCAGAAGCGAAACGATGTCAGGTGGCATACTCAAAACGCTACGAACAGTGATCACGATAAAAGTATTTTAATGACCTTAGCAAAAAATCGAATTATCGTATATTTTTTTAATTTTCTGTAGACTTCGAGGACATGGATAATTTTCCAACCCACTTACTTCCATAATTGGTCCGTCGCTTTGCTAATTGAATAGGTACCTACTGGCCAGATGTAAGTGACTGCTGCGTTTGCTTACGCAGATCGATTTTGGTGGCAGATGATTAGTTTCGGAGCAATTTTTTCAGCTGAGCTGGCTTAGTATTCTTATTTAATGTATTGGGTATACACAATTTCTGTATTTTACACACATATTTTGAGTCAAATACATGCAATATTACAAATGTACGGTAGCGGGGTAACCTCTTGATAAGTGTCGCTTGATAAATAGACGATTATACCTTTGCTATTGCTCTCGAGGTTTTCCTTCGCCAAAGCAAGTGATAACTAATTTATAATACATAAATAAAAATTAAACGGTGCCTGCAGATTGTATCGTTGTCTCCGTGTGAAAAATCACTTCAAATTACAAGGCATCACTATAAAACTCGATTCTCGAAATTCGCTCCTAAAATGCAGCATGCCGAATTCTTGTAAAAAATTAAAATCTTAAATGTTATAACTTCAAAATTATTTGTTGCTGCATTTTTAGAAACTAATCACTCTCAGCGATGCATGATTGTTGCTTGAGTAAATGCAGCATTTAAAAATTATATAAAAACTCTGTATTAGGTACGCGAAACTTTGTCATAAAATGTGTGTTTGATGATCATACGAAAGAAATGAAACTTTATCTATTTATCTATAGATTTGGGGTACAACTACGACGGCCAAACGGAGTTATATTATACGTAAACATTTGTCAAACGGTATCCGTCTATAAATCTAAATTAATAATGACAGTGTCTTCTATTACACGACGTAAAAGCTGGCGCCAAGTTAGTTCAATTTAGCAATATTTAACAATTAGCAATTTAACAATATCAATATGACGGTCTAGTTTTGTTCGATTCCGATTAAATGTGTGCGTAATATGCTTAAAAACTTTCACTTCAGAATTAAGCAGTTAAAATTAAAAGCCCACGTTAAAAAGAAACGAGAAGAGTTACATTCAAAATATCAAATATTGCACTGGTTAACTGGTAAGAAACTCCACACTGTCAATGCAAGACAATATATTTATACATAAACAATGATTAAGCTTTCGGGGCTGTACCAAAAAGAGCAATGTACAAGCCATACAATGGTTCCAAAATTAAATATAAAGGGAAATTGTAATTAATGTCCCTTGGTATATAAAAACAAGGATCTACATCGGGACATCAAGCCAAGACTTCGTCAAAAATGTAATAAGAAAGTGAGCTGATTTTCAAGGCTTTATTAACAAGTGAATGTCAAAGCTATCCAGCAGACACCACGGATTTAGTGAAGCGGTTCAAAAGGAAAAAACCATTTGAATTGGCTATATGACTCACGTGACTTTACGTGACATGTTTGCTTAAGTGCTGTACAGAATACAAGAAATATGTGTTTATATACTTCAGAAATAAGAAGTGTTGTGATAGTGCACGCACTTTTCACTATAGTGTATCGTAGCAGTTAAACATTCAAAATTGCAAATTAAACTTAAAAAAGCTTCAAAATTGTAAATTAATTTATAATATTACGACTGTAGAAGTACTCTAGACATTTAGCTTAAAACTACAAAGCCTCGTAACCATTTCCGTATGGTCTATACGCTCGGTAGCATTATAACGGATATCACTATAAACGAACAAAGTTCAGAATTTAAATGTTGGAACTTCTGTACTTTCCATATGCGACTTAATTTTAATTAGTATGCTCTGGCGTCGAGGGATATTTTTCGTCTGAATTTTAATAAGTAGCTTTTTAAATTAATGTTGGTAGTTCCATGGAAAATTACGTCTGCTCTCGCACCATATGAATTTTATTATATCTAATGAATAATTATAATTAAGTATATTAGGCAGAATAATATTTTAATTAATTAAAATTTTACGTTTTTCCTAGACACAATAGGCACAATTCATGAATGAATAATGCAATGTAGTTGTCATACTTTGTTAATGTCAATGTCACTGCCGTTAATGTCAATGTCAGAGCCGTTGACAGCTAGTGATGCTCCACGACGGCGGCGTTTAGTCTATGCCCGCTAGCCTCAACAATAATGATAAGCTGGTCTGATAAGTATTATACATTTAAATTATTTATTATCTTTTAACTAACAGGGAATACATGTACTCATTTCTATCAAACAAATGTTTATTAAATTGAAACTTACATTCAGAGTGATTATAAAGTTATTAATGTTTAAATACTTACATGGTATTATTATATATTAGTTATTTATCGATTACATTCGTAATTATAATGTAAGTTTTGCATGTCTATACTAATAATAAAATTCTAACTGATCGATTTTCGCACATGAACGATATATGAGAAAAAATGTTGACGATAAATATAAATAAATAAATTTCTGGAAAACGAAATCTTTGTTATATCTTTTTACAATATCGTCTTTTATTTTATGTTTATTGAATAATCTTATCCGCTTTTATAACTAAGAATGTTTGGAAGGGATCGCTAATGAAGTGACAAGATCGTCCGTTGTATTTATGTGTTCTTTTTGTGTACAATAAAGAGGATTTCGTTGCGTTAATAAATTTTCGTTACTTTTTTTCACGACGTATCTTTCTGTGGTGACTAGTCCGAAAGTGGTTATTTAATATAATTTTAAAATAAATTTAAACTATACATCATGTTGCATTTATATCATGATTATAAACTAATTACTCGTAGATTGTACATATTATGTAATAAAACATAGTACTCGCAATCTACGTGTAATTTCGGTTTGCGTGTATTCACTTTGTACAAAAATACTTACGTTCCATCTTAGTGCATGATTGTAAAAAAATAGGAACGGACCAATAAAAAATATCGAATCGTAGACCAGTCTCTCCCTTTTACTTTTGAAGACCCCATAGCTCAGTTGGTAGTGACCCTGCCTGCCGAGCGTGGGGTTACGGGTTCGGTACGGCCGTGGCAGACATTTATGTGACAGATAAATGTTTGTTCTCGGGTCATGGGTGTTCGTAATGTCATATTTGTGTTTGTCCATGCCACCAGCAACACAAGGCATCCCTAGTGCGGGGGTGTGTGTGTAAACGTTTAAAAAAAATCTTTCTTTCAATCAGAACTTATGCGTATAAAGTAAAAAAAAGTTTATAGGTAGTTAAAATATAACAAGTTCGCGTTGTCGAGCTTTATCAACGAGCTATCTCATCCAACCAACTTTAAATGGATTATCGAAGGCGTTGAAAATCGCCGTAGGCCAACCGCTTGCCGAGATTAAGATTAACAGGCGTAATTGGAAATGCAGTTCAATCGGTAAAACGTTTTTAGAAAATAAAAAACATTTAATGCAGCGTTATTCGATCAAGAGTGAATGAGATGCCAAGTCAAAGACCCGTCAGTGCCTACATATGTCGGGTACTTAATAGATATTGTCGAAGATTTAAAATTTGTACAGTATAACACCCTGAAGAAGATCTCGTTCAGAATTAATTTGTTTAGGAATTCACAATGGTTCACTAGGTTTCGCAGGCGCGGCGCGCGGCGTCGTGATAGCGCTTCGCAGTAATAAAATTGTATTTACGCCGTCCTGTAATGTAATATCCTGTACTTGCGGTGTGTTGAGTTTGTAATAAAATCACAACAACCCGAGTACTCTTATGTTGTTTTAGCAATGCCTGAGAAAACTCTTTGTTTTTATTGACTGCTTTTATGAACGCGTTGAATCTGAAACGCCTAAAGCTAAAACACAAAATTTAACGGGATAATTTCAAAAGTGTATCAAATATATCTTTATGAATAAATGAATTTGATTTAAAAACAGCTTGTGTAACGTAACACTTTCAGGATTCTACATTGGATTGGGAATTTTTTATTTTAAACGATTCCTCACTCACAGCCCCGCACTAGGGTTAAGGTTCCATGTGATACAGGTGGTAGGTAGGATATGTACAAATGAGACTACACAAACACCCATGTCCGAGGACAAACATTACTCTACCATAAAATGTCTACCCTAGTCGAAACTCAAACCCGAAACACCTCTATTGGCAAGCAATGTCAATGCTTAGTCCCTAATGGCATTCTTCATTTATGGCGAGTGACAGACTCGATAAATATAATAATATACACGTAATATAGTAATATACACGTATATTACATGTACTTATAATACCTACATAATTATATAGTAAAATAGCTAATTTTTACAGTTCAATTCTAGATACGAGTAATTGGTTTTCGGACCACGAGGTTATTACATTTTAATTTCTACTATTAGTAGGTCTGACTAGATTCGGTTGACATGCAACGGTTCAAAGATAAATTAATAAACTCATACGAAACCGAGAAAATTTAAATCATTACATACTGTTTTTAGTTTAGGTTACCGAATTTTTTATATCGTCTCCGCTTTCTTCAAGCGACATATATTTTTTTATTCACAACCCTTATTTAATTACTTAAGCAGCACGGTCTAACTCTGCATCAACCATAGAGAAGAAGAATATTTACCAAAGGAGCTTTAATATTTTGTTAAAAAAAATAGCAATTATAATTCATGGTAGTTACGATAGGAGATGAAATAACAATAATAACATGGAAAAATAACATGATAACGCCTACATCATGTGTCACATTGTAATGTATGAATTATCATACAGAATGAAGCACACAAGGAAACACACCCCTTATATAAACAAAAGGGATGATTTTCATGACGTCTTGTTTCCCAGTCTTTCGTTATACATCAGTTTACATTAGGGGAAACGTCGTACAATGTTCTTGTGTAAGAAACTGCTTACAAATAAACTTCTCTGAAATTGTTTATGTTAGTACAATAAAATTGGGTTTATATTTATTGTATATATTGGATATAAAAAAGAAAAAAATAGTCCCTTAATAATACAAGTAGGCCCCAAAATTACTATTTGTATTATAATCGTCGATGGTAACTTTGAGGTACACAGTATGTGTACAATTCGGATTTAACCTTTATCTCATTTATTTATTTATTATTTCTGAAACATAAATATATATGGTACAAGGCGGACTTAATGCTAAAAGATTTCTCTAAAGTTCAACCTTCTGGTTACAGAGAAAAGCAGCGAATTTTAATAATTAATTGAGATTTCTCATTGGATACATTAGGATAATCGATTTGCGTATATTTCAAATTTAATTATATGCTACAATTAAATGGTTCATTTAGATTTTCTTTAGCTTGCTATATTTGGATGCTTTTTAAAACTTTCATCTTCTAAAATTCCTGAATAGAAACAATTACCAAACGATTTCGTGATCCGTTCCCTGAACTGCAACTTTACAAAGTAGCAACCAGTAGTTTCCGTAAACTTTGCAGTTTAATATTGAAGCGAGACCGCTCTACAATTCAGAATCATTTAAGACTTTAAATCCTGTGAGAATGTAAAAGAAATGTGAATAAGTTGAAATTGAAATTCAATTACGCCATTGGCTCGTGGAAGCGATTTTCATTTCGTATTTAAAATTTGAAAATTGAAAATTGGGCAAGCGACTCTAGGCTATTTCAATGCAATTTTTACATTCCAATTTTTTAATATAATGATGCCGAGCAGAGAGAATTTTTACTGTCAATACATATTAATTCTCATTTATGCGAGGCAGTCTGTGTAGGCAACTGTTAGCTGGAATAGTATTTGGCAGCACTATAAATATCACAGAATATCTCAACAATTGTTCGTGAAGCCAAATTCTTTTTTTATGTTTATACGACGTTATAAATTGCCGAGTCATCGTTATTAACCGATGGTAGCTAAGTGATGATTCCTGTTCATGGGCAGCCACAACACGAGGGGCGTTATTGACGCATTGTCGTCCAGACAAAACAATGGACCTATGTACATCTTGAACAACATTATGCCGTAGTACTGCGAAAATACCGATGTCACAAGTTCAATTCAGAGTTATAATACATATGTTTAATTTTGGACAAATACTTCATCAACTTCCGGGAACATAGTATGGAATTAATAATTAATTAGGTATTTCAATCATTTGCAAGTGCATCAAATTGGATGTTTACAATTTAGGAGTGGACTTCTCCTCTCTTTCCATCCAAATCAACTTCCCAGGCTCATGGTGCACTTTGTTGAACAATGGGCTAGATATGCATCGGCTCCGTTATATTCAAGGTCACTAGGCTTTATACCATCTACCATAATCAAAATGATACTTATGCAGGTGGTGGGTGGCTGCATGGTAACTTTCGGAAAATCAACCGTGACATCTTTTTTTATTTATTTGTTAAACACTTAGTTATCAAGCGATTTCACCTCCAACACGACGGTAACATTTGAATTAATAAACAGGAAATAACACTTATATTCCCCGTATGTTACCAGAAATAAAGGATTTTAACGTGACAAGATAATGTGACCTAAAAACTATAATGGGTAATTAATTAACTTAGTATTGGTAAATCGTATAATTACATATGTGCCCACAATATAATTAATTCATCAATCTGGTATGGTGATTGGCGTTGACGTTATTGAATTAAAAATGTTTACGATTGGTACTAATTAATTGCTTTTGAGTTAAAATATTGGTAGCAGAGAACGCAATATTACTGTAATGCCCCAAGCCGGTGTTCCCATATCCACATAATATGAGGATCAAAGACCATAGCCTACTGCACTGATCAAGTGCGGCTTCTTCGACTTCACACATTTTTGTGAACATTGTGTAGAACTCGCAGGCTGATTTCTTCATGACGTTTTCCGTCAATGTAGCTAATGATAATTAATCAATAATTTCCAACACTGATGACCGGTAAAAAACAGCGGGAAGCCGCGAATAGTGCCGCAGTTAAGGGAAGTCTATGTGAACATCACTTTAAATAGCAGATAGATCTGTAAGAATTTCAGGAGATAAAATGATTAACACTGTTCTTTGACTATTTGCTCTAGTCTGAGACATATCCTTGTCATTACCCCGTCGCATCGCTCCTCTTTATTCGATAAGGCACACACTCACAGCGTTTTAAAATGTATTCAAGCCTTATATTCCGCGCCGCAAGTGAATCCCACAGTCATGTAGATTTATTTTAAATGAAAGGTGCTTGCAGGATTACAATTCGAGGAATATCGTTAAACGTTAACGATTAGTGCATTAAGTTGATTAATTAGTCGTACTTAGTGTGGACAAAATGGGTACAAAAATTTAATGATCATTTACACAATTTTCACCAGATCTCGCCATGATATCACCCAGTAATAACTTTCAGTGACAAAAAACAACCATTAAAATCAAATAATAACATTAATACTTCGTAAAATTAGATCAACGGGAAACGGTCAACTTTTTACCATAAAATGATTTTGTGGAGTTTTTACGAGCGGCAATAAACGTAATAACATGATTTGTCACCCCCGGTGTTTTGATGCTGGTAGCGATTTGATATCCCCATTAGTAAAGTCCGGATTGGTATAATTGAAAGCCAACACAATTTTATATTTACTAGGGACGTTGGGAAACGTCGAAATATATACACTGTGATATAGCTGAGTCTATACATCAAATTAATGGAGGTACTCTTTGTGTTTTCATAATAACCGATAAACGAGAAGCAAAGATACTTCATGTTAAATAGTCACCGCTGCCCAGGCATCATCGTAGTTTCAAGAACATATCAGTAGCAGCACAGACGCTTTGCTGGCCAAGCACGAAGTGGGGAAACGATTTATTTGCTTTCCAACAATGCTACAAATGATGAAGGTCGACAGTCGAAAGTCGCCATGGCCTCGCCCTTCAGCAAACGGATTGATCGTGTCCTGTAGAGGATAGTTTGATTCTAAGTATGGATGGAGATAAAACCCTTATGCAATGGCATACTCTGATGAGAGTGACTATAAACCAGCAATTTTAAAAATTTTTACCCGTCTCTCTGTTAAGGTATTACTCGGAAGTTACTGAACAGATGTAACTCAATTTATTAAATTTTTTTGGAACTCGTGATATCGTTGTTATATTATCATAAAAATTATTTGTTTACATTTTATTCTCAAAAGTCTCGATGAAGTTTGAATTAGACTACTGAGTTAAGATTCCATATGGGTAATGTATCAAAAAGTATTTTTGGTTTCCCATGGAAATTTAAGATTCTCATATGAATCCTCTTGTAACCTGTTGAGGGGAATCTTATTGTTTTTTTCAATATTTCCGTAACAATAGTTTAAGAAATAATACATGTAATGATCAATTGTCTTTTATTTACTAAAACATCTTGTGAACTATATAAGCTAAAGTTCTGCATTTTTTAAACAGAGCTCTTTTACTTACAATGTAAGTACAGTATACAGTACAGTATCGACAGATTAATTGTGTGGCTCCTAAAACGTTTCAATATTACTTGCAATTTTCAAATTTAGGTTTTTATTTTGAGTAGCTACCTTTTCAAATTTGTCCTTAATAGAACTGGTCAATTTGATATATTTTTAATACAAGTATAAAAAGATTGTCGTTAATTAGTGTCAACGTAATATTTTACATTTTGTTATAACGTATTACGTTTAGTTTTAATATAATTTGTTATTTATTTTATGTATATTTCGAAAAATGGTGGATGCGTGCTTGCGATTTAAGTCGTAAACTATGATTAAAATTTGGTTTTTTCAAAATTTGTTCCCTTGTAGTATATATACATTCCGTAAATAAACCGTTTATAATATTACATGGTTATTTGCTGTGAATTTAAAGACCGAGTTTTAACAGCTTGGATTAATAAATAATCTATAGAAAAAGACAAACAACACTAAATGTGAAAATTCGAAGTTAGTTTTAGCGGTAATCATTCCATTTGTTCTTCTGTAATTTAGACCACATAATTAAAAACCACCAGTTTTGGTTGTTTTAGTTAGAGCATTTGTTGTTAAAACTCATCTAGCGGCATAAGTCTTTTCACTATCACCTCTTCTCATCTTCTCACTGCGAGGTAGAGAATGTGTTGGAGTACGCAATAGGTCTCCCCATTTACGCAAAACTTGTACGCTACATTAGTTAAGTCATGGAAATTATAACTCACCTTCTGAAATCTCTGCTCCAACAGGCATAGATGACGGGATTCATGGAAGAGTTCACCCAACCCAGCCACGTAACCACTACATTCACAATTTCTTCATGTGTGATACAAGTCGAACAGATTCCCGATAGAAGGTTCACCACAAAAAACGGGAGCCAGCACACTATGAATACACCCATCACTATACCTAAAGTTTTGGCTGCCTTTTTTTCTTTCGCGAATTTAGCTAGCTTACGTGATAGAGAAAAGTTTTTGGGCAAATGTTTAGTGTGAGTTACGTTTGTGAGCCGCATAGAGGATCGTGACAATCCATTGTTCTGAAGTGCCGTTAACGGTTCTTGATCCGCATCCTCCGGCGTACAAACACCATGACACACGTCCGTTCGCTGCCTTACTGTCCCACCACGATGTATACGCAGCGTAAGCTCTAACTCACCACTCGGCCTCATCACTTGCTTCGTCCCTATTTTTAACGATCGTGTCTGTATTGTTGCCGCACGATAAATACGATAGTATGTGAACACCATCACAAATAACGGCAAATAAAAAGATATTGTCGAGGAAAATATTATGTACTCCAAGTTTTCCGTAAATGGGCACTTGTAGTCTGGCACTTCTTCCATACGAACAGCACGCCACCATGCGATTGCGGGAAACGATATAGCACCGGAACATACCCATACGGCTGCTATGAGGAATGCGGCTTTCCGTCCGCTCATTCGCATCGGATACGTGATAGGATCTGTGATAGCCCAGTAACGGTCTAGTGATATTACGCAGAGATTTAGAATAGAGGCCGTGCTAAATAGAACATCTAATGAACGCCATACGTCGCACCAATCTACACCGAAGAACCACGTATGCTCCAGTACTTCGTATAAAGCGGAAAATGGCATTACAACGAGACCAACCAGACAATCTGCCACTGCGAGTGAAGTTACAAAATAATTCGTCGATGTGTGGAGATACCGTTCTCGTACGACTGCCAAGATAACAAGCATGTTACCGAAGACAGTAGTCAATGAAAACAGGAGCAGGAACGACACTAAAACGGCACGGTCTTGGAGTAGATTGATGTAATCGTTCCAAAGTTCTATAGAATCGTCTGTAAAGTTATAACCAGAGATATTGTCGAATGAGGTATTAAATTCAAGAACCGTGTTATAAACACTTGGGGATACTAAACCATATTCGAGGCCTCTATTTAATGCCTCTATCTGGCCTCTTGCCACCAGTATATCTAGTTCGGTGGCGTTCATATTTTCTTAATGGTTATTTGCCTGCTAGAGCCATGGTGCATGTTTATGTTTTCCTTGCTTTGCTCGCAGCCATTTGGAGATTACATTTTTGGCAGGCATTCTGTTGTTGAATTTCAATTTGTGACACATGTTTGGTTGACATGTTCTTTGAGCTACTGATGAATCTGGACCGCTTTCTGTAACAAAAGGAAAATAGTGTTAAGTACCAAAAAAAATTCCTGAAGTATGAGTGAAGGAAATTTTTAACCCAACTAGTTATCTAAATTTTTGTAAAACCTGGAATTTGATGTCTGACTGTCCATTATTTAATTCAAGTAAACTTTCCTGCCCGTGGCGGATGATTAAGACAATGAAGTCTGGTCTGAACTATTTAGAATAATTTGTATTACTTTGGTAATCTTGCCTCATGTATGGTGGTCAGAATTTTACATACTTGAATAGGTACTAATGTCCAACTTCAACCAATCGTAAAATGGTTTTATTATGTGTCCTGCTCCTGACAAACTGTATAGAGCTTTTATAATTTTTATACTATAAACTTTTTAAAATGCAACATATATAAGTATGGTTTATACGTAATTTGCTGACACATACGTGCATACATACGTGTAAACTGTGTTGCTAACCAAGACGTAAAACAGTCGTACATTGTTACGATATAAGGACCTTAAAAAAGTGGCTTCCTTCGTGACACCCTTGTTATGAAATCTCATGGCAGATTATACCATTAAAAACGTCTCTCTGTTTGAAATCTCTTTTTGCGAGATCCATTGGTCTAATTCACATGATTCTGTTTTTAGTATAGTAGATTATGCGTTGTTTTCAATGTAACCCACGATATCAACACCAGGCATGCATTTTATATGTATCTGTGATCAACGAATGTTAAAGTTATGAAGGCTTAACTGGACTGCAATGCGTATTGCTTAACCAAAGTAGGAGTGTTGGGAAAAATCTGACTACAAATAATCAAGGACATGCTCAAGCCCAACTTGAAGTTAAATGGGTTTTAAGGAATTGCTGATGCTGTTAGTGTTACTACTGTAGAAATGACACCAATATATTGATATTATGTTGAAACGTCATTGTACCTTTAATTGAGGTCTAAGGATCTATCGATACATAGTTATAGATGCGAAACTCGATCGGAGATATTCAGACTTTATGATGAAAAGGCGTGAAGTAGCGTTATTGATGTAGATTTAATTTCTTGTATTGCGGCTACGATCTCCGTAGTCCTGTTTCTTATGTTACACAGATATTTACTGTCATTTGTTACTGTTCTCCAAAGTAAACTGGTGTAATCTAGCTGGGTATTCAATTTTGAGATTTATATCTCTCTGTCTCATTTTACCTACCTACCTACGCAGATATAAGACGCACACTTGCTGAGAATACATTTCCATAGCGGTGAATTCCTTATCCCTTAAAGTTAAAATGTCTACCGAAAATTTATAAAAAAAAAACTATAGTATAATTTTGTATTTGTGAAGATTTAGTATTAAATTATGCTAAGCCCAAATTCTCAAGCTTAGCGTGATGTGGATGTGACGCGGACGGCCCCGTGCAGGCGCGCGCCCTCAAGTGAACGCGCCGCTCACGGCCCACGGAACACAATTAGTTTGATCTCGCCGCTCCGCTCAACCACTATTTATATCTCGCACAAGGGCAGCCCACTGCAACGTATCATACTGGCTCACATTGGGAGGTGGGTTCTAAATCAGTACCTAAGTCGGTTCAGCGTTGTTCTTCTAATTTGCTGAATACGAGAGCGATTATTATGTACTAGTTGGTGTCCCGTGCGCTTCGTTTCACCTAAAAAATCTACCATTTTTAATACGTAAATAAAAAACATTTTTATTATTGTTTATTATTTTTGTTATTCTGAAGCACTTGGGTATACAATATTTTTGGTTTTACCAGCTTAAACAAAAAAAAACTTGTCGGTTTATCAATGCGGGAACAATGTGTTTAGTGTTTTTATAGTGTTTCAATGCTGCCACATGCATATATATAAAATTTCAATACACAACATACATACAATTTCGAACTATGGTTCAAAAGATAAAAATCACTGCCACCTCCGGCACTAACGTAACTATGTTTGTCGAAGTGATCATATCGCCTTTATATGTATGAAAAGTTTCATAACAATTGGGCAAACGGTTCTCGAGTTTTAGGTGAACATACATACACACATTTATTCTCTTTTAATTATAACATTAATTAGTTATATAAATGTAAATCGTTTTGTAAATATATTATTTGCAATCCATAAATCTTCGTCTTCATTAAACACATTTACATGATGATGATTTTAATCTACTATTGAAATTTATTATGAACCTGTGGACGTGGAATATTTAATCGTATCAATTATTGGAATATTGACATCATTCCAATAAACAGTAAGTATAAAATTTGCCTTTTAAAAATATATCCTGGATAAGTCACAACTATTATGTACTTGGCGCAAATCCTGTAATTTTGAAAGTATCGCGGCAATCAGAACGGCCCTTAACAATTGCATATATGTAGGAATCTATTTTTCAGTCTTTTATAGTCCACTGCATAGGCCTCCCCTAATTTGCGTCATTCCGACTGGTCCTGGGCGCCCTGAATCCAACGGCTCCCCGCCATTTTCTTCAGGTTATAAACACCCAGTCGGGGGCAACCTGTGCTCAGTTTACCAAGGCGTGGGCGTCGACATTTTTTTTGTTTTTTATTTTTTTATTTATGTTAATAGCCGACAAACGAGCAGACGAGCCACCTGATGGTAAGTCGTCATCGTCACCCATGGACATCAGCAAGACCAAAGGGATCACTGATGGGTTGTCGGCCAAGAAATGAGAAGAAGGTTAGAAAGAAGGTACTGGCTCTCAAGCCCCCAGCCGGAGGGTGGTAGCTAGCCAGGCAGGCTTCACGGAAAGATAATAATACCAGTAATAATATTAATGACTTAATAATAATACTGATAATGTAATCCATACCCGAAGCCCTACCACCAAGCAAGCTGGCTTCTGTCGCCTCTTACGACACCCTGTTCTGCCAGCATGGGATTGGGGATAGTATTCTAAGCCGCCCCAATACGCCTCGTACATGTAGGAATATTATGTACAGAATCTCAATGTAAAAAAATTTGAATGATTTTTTTTGCGTATAAGGTTTTCATAAATCAGAAATTAAAACTTTATATATTTCGGATCAACCTCAGGCAGATTTAATAGAATCCCCGGGAATTCTCGTGATTTTGTCAATTACAAGTTCAGACAGTATTTGAGAAATTCGCTTTCGAGGTCGTGAAAATACGGCAATTGGAGAATAAACTTATGAATGAAACTTTATTTTTAGACGTTGTCGGAAGTATCTACTAAGTACTTATCATAAATATTTGAATTTCGATTGGTGAATGGTATTGACGTTATCTGTGAATATATTTGGGGTGTAAGCGGCTTCATCCACACTTAAGTCCAATCAAATCTCTCCTGGTACACCCTGTTGAACAGCGGACGAGGCTGTTGCGTACGGCCCCACTTGTTGTAGATCGCTGGTTATACCAACTACTTTAATCCCGATGATATTTGCATGGTTGTAGGGTATATTGTCCATCTGACTCGCTACTATACGATACAACCCAAAAAGTTGTATTGTACACCAATAGAAATTAATATGGGAAAAATCAGTATGTGACGTAATCAATAAGCAGTCCTATCGCTAAGAAATAGAGACCAAACCAAACCCAACCAAAGGTAGAGGAATTAAGTCTATATTACTCATGGGTAAAAGGTACACAAGTAATTGAAAATACGCATAATGTTCGTAAACTTTGCAACAGCGTAAAGGTCGCTGGTCTGTGCGTTTACCGACTTGAGATATCATAAAAAAATTATAAATATTTCAGTGATTGGTGTCGATAAGTATTATCATCTTCATCGTGCTACATCATCACTCAAACTGTAACTTGGACAAGTGACTCTTCAGAGGAAAAAAAATCAGTTTCAAATCAATTCACGTGTTTCAGAGGGCACTTTAAGCCGACAGTCCTGGTTGGTAAGCGTCGTTGAATGAGATCAAGTGTTCGAACGACACGGTTTGTCTTAACTGACCACTAAATTCTCCGACAATCCGCACTGAAGCTGTTTGATGGAGTGCCCTTGAGAGGAGACGTTCCCTATAGTGAACTGCTTGAAATACGACTGTTTGAGTCTCGAGTTACAACAAAAGGTTTAATCTGCAACTGATGTCTATGTGACATACGTGAATAATCTTTAATTTTAATCATATTTCCTCAGGTCGAAAACCGCCATTGCGCCATTTTACTGATTTCTACTATGTTATACTTCACCTCCCTAGATACATTAGCAAAGGAGAAAATCCCAAAAGAATTTCGTCGCTATATGCTTCCATAAAACTAAGCATAAAATACTTTTTTATTTAGATCTCAACAATGCAATACGCTGCTCGAAATTTGGTCGTCGCTGGAATAAAATGTGTGGCTCTAGTGTACTCTGTATGCGGATGTAGTTTAAATGGGTCTATTGTGTCATTGTGCACGCACGTAGTGCATTGTGCCGGAAATTTGCAATGATATATTAAATTGGTACTCAGAAATAAGCAATTTTGTTTAAACTTACGGTGTACTAAATTTTCTCTTCACTTTGGATAATACAATTCTGTCTTTACAAATTATACCCTCACAAGAAACAATTCGTATAATTTTTTAACAGGTGTTTTGTAAATTAATTGATTATCCTGATTGCGTTTAGTCAGTCTAGTTTTGTCAATTTAAAGCTAACTTAATTATAGAAACTAGGAAATAAAAACAATTATCTACCGTAAATAATTATGCTTAGTTTTATCGCCTGTTTTGCGGGAACAGATCAATTTCTAAAATGCAAATAACAAGCTGTCCGGCTGTCAAACCGAAAAACTGACAAACGTCACCACTGTCATCGACCACATTCAAGCAGCCAGAAGCTACTCATGTTTCCAATAGATGTCGTCGTAATGTTGATGCTGCGAAATAATAAAATTCTCACTCAACGCTTTCTGTACATATATGATATGTAAGAAAAAATATTATTAGAGGCCATTTTTAACACAATATAACACAAAACAATAGTTGTTACCATTTTTATCTGTCTGTCTATGCGTTTGTTCACGCTAATCTCAGAAATGGCTTAACCGAGTTCGTTTCATTGCAATCCGTCCATAAATAAAGAAGTAATAAATAACATTGTAATTTGTAATTCATAGAACGAGAAAAACCCAATTCTAAAACAATGCTGGTGCTATTTTTAGCTTAAGGTGCCATTTTTCTGAAGCGAAGCGAGGGCCGTTTGTTAGTCATCAATTAGTGAATTAAGTTTGTCCTCAACAAATCTACAACTAAGCTTTTTTCTTAGTCGTTCATCAAATTAACAAATTTGTTCCGCTGCTACTTCTGAGTACTGAGGTTGAATAACTGATTTATTTCTAGCTCTGTATGATACCGGAATATTATATTTCACCGAATATTTTTAGTACTACAACTATTTTTTGTAGATCGCTGATTAAATTAAATTATTTTGTATCTTACTGAAATTAAAATTAAATTCTTTTACCTTTGTTACAATGATAAACACAACATGTCATAATAATTTATAACTGTTTTATATTTTCTTGGGGCCGCTCACAAAATGAGAGGATTGAAAGCTGTTCACGCTGATCAAGTTGAGTTGTGAACCACCTTTTCAAATCTGTAGTAGAATCAAAAAAATACGTGCATATGATGTATATTTACAAAATACCTAAATCATTAAGTGTTTTTGAATTACAGTTTGAATTTGAATTTCGTACTGAGAATGGTATAAGCCCTCAGTGCGTTCTAAGGAATTTATCACGGCACATCGTGAGATACATGCATTTAATTAAGCAAGATATTATTAATTTACCTACATACTTACATTGTGAAATGTAACGTACACGATTTAAATTGACCTCCTGCTTAGAAATTCGATCTACAACTACGCTATCATTGTTAATATACAAACTGTAAAACGTAAATAAGTATCATCATGTCAACGTCCTTTTGAAACTTGTCGGATAAAACTTTTAATGGCTTTGTTCACCTGAAGAGACTTTTTAAGTTTTGTGAGATATTGAAGTTTTAACTTGTTACAGCGATAACAATTACTTTAACGGCGAGTTTATGGTTGTATCGTTTATCTTTCAAGAATATAATGCATTAAATATTAATATACTGTCATTAATAAAAGTTATTAACAAATATTTGTTATAGAAAATATAAGAAACGCTGATACAAAATTGTAGGTAAGTTGCTTGTGATCAAAAGAGGTTATAAATTTCAAGTATGTTACATTTATTTGATATCATGTTATACATGAGATATATAAATAGTTATTATACTTTAATGCTTGATAACAATACCTAACTACACGATTATAAGTGGTAAGCGCTAACAGAGTAAAAGCTTATTATCTTGTCTTGGACAACTACGAAATATTATATTATGGTCGAATTTGGATAAAATGAAGTGTTAGAAGGCGCCCTTATTGCTATAGAACGACTTCTTTCACACCTTACGACTTTGCGATCGTTGCGAAGAGGATGTTTCGTATTCTCCCATATTTCTTTGAGGCGCTTTCAAACGTATAAAATCAGGGTACAAGCAAACGAGAAAGCACATTTAAAAGCTTTTATAAAACATTATGGTTCAGGCACTGATTGATCGTTACTCTCACGAGTGAGTCCGTAATTAAATAGGGATTCCGATGAAAACTGCACGGAAATGCATTTCGGCGTAAAGCCGTTAATCGTATCGCTTCGACTTTTTAAAATATTCTGCAATGTTAATGGTTTTTTAACTGGGACATATTTTGTTTAAGATAATTCAACCGATTTATTGATCCACTGGCCTTAACAAGAATATACGCGTATAATTATAGTGTGATGCTAGCCATGTTTCTAATCTAGCTAAATTTTTATTTTCTTTTTTCCAATTTCATTTACGGTAAAAAAACAAATAGACAACAAAAAATCAGATTACACTTTCTTCGCGATAGTTGAGGCGGTGTTGATACCTTGTTTAACCATCAGATGAAAGAAAAACGATCAATATGGAAGACTGACAGCTTTTATGACCTTATAGACCTTAGTGAAATACACTTGCCAGGGTCTTTCAAAAAATCTCGTAGTCATCGCAATCTCACCGTGACCGTGATCCGTGTAACTAGTAGTTTAAAATTATACTTCTGCCTTATCTTATACTTCCTCCTATAAAATATATAAATATAAAATATGTATTAAACAATATTGTTTATGTAGTTTTTTTAAATATAGTCGACAGAGGGACAGACGAGCTACCTGACGATAACTGGTCACCGTCTCGCATAGACTTTCATTTACTGGTTTTAGCACTAAACTCGCTCACAGAGCTTTAAGGAGATTTGGACCAAAACGTATTACCTCCGCGAATCTCTTGCAAACTTGGTTTTAATACAGAATCCTTCACATACTTCGGATTCACACATGACATTTGTAATAAAACAAACTTTGCTCTCTCGTTACACAGGTTACTGGAGTGGAGTATGTTTTATGTCTCCTCACTTACAATAAGACACCCTCGCTCGGTAGCGAGTCGCTAATGAGTAGAAGTCATTGTACTGCAACGAGAATAAAACTAGTTCTTTTATGACCAAACAAAATGTCTATTTGTTTTCCATGAGATCATAATTTAAAAAACAATTCTATTTTATAGTGAAATTTTTATCACAATAAACGCGCCCATCGGAGCCGAAAATAATGTAGGTTAGTGAGCTATTACTCTGTGTTTACTCAATAATATGAATGGGAAAGTGTTGTACTACTGTTACCTAGAACAGCGCTTGCTTAAATATTTAACTTCTTACGGGTGTATCACTCCCATCATATAACCTATGTATTTAAGTGAGACGGTATTGATTGTCAGATACATATCAAATGTAATTTCTGTCAACCATCTTAGACTTATTCCTGGTACATATGTACATACAGTTCCCATAATGCTTCGTTAGCTAAATCCATGGGATCTTTTCTAACACTACGTGATGCTGCTAATCAAAAAAAAATGCGCAAATACATCGAAGAATATTTTCTATATATATAGATAACATCCACTACCCTTAGATCTAGGATATACTTTCTACTTACTGTGTATTTTTGTATATAGATCATTAATAAACAGAGCTAGATAACAGATGAGGTATTGAAAACAATGTGCAAAAGCAAAGCAGCAAACTCAGATGTGACTAATGTCAAACAGAATGTTGTTCTAGAAATAAGACAGGTGCCTTCTATCGAAGGTCGCTGGACTCCGTACTATGAAATATTTTTAACGAATTAAGTGGTCCGCTCGCTAATTTGTCGGCAATTGTCAAAGTCTGATGTGGATTAAAGAGCAGTCGAGATTTGAATTTCAAAACCTTACAAGTTACATTGCAAAATGTTTTCGCGAGAACTTTTAGAGCATGTAATTTAGCGGAGCCTCGATTGTATTCAAATATTTTCGTTTAATACGGAGCCTGGTTTTATAATTTCCTGAACCATCGCATCTCATAATGGAGTGGGACCAAGCAATTTAATTTTATATTTGGAAGTACGGAGATAATTTCAATAATGTAAGTGGAAATAGAAAACGTAGTCACGAGCAATGATTACATAATAGTATAAATACATTATACACCTTTCGGTTACGATAACGGGTACATTAATACAGAATGACTGGTAATATGTTGGCAATCCGTTAGGTTATTTGCAACCAAACTAACCTCTTATGACCCCTATCCACATATTAACCATTTTCGAACATCCTTGTTATTTCTGATGTAGTAATAATATAAACATACAAATAAAAAAACGTATCAGTTACTCGTTTCGGCAATGTCAAAGAGCAGTTTGTTACTGTTGTTACATAACCTTTTATCGTTTGCGAACGAATGATTTATAGTCATTAAAACTTGTGACGTACCGCTGCCTAACAGGACGGGAAAATAACGCAGATGATATTGAATAAAAACAACAAAAGTTTGGACATCGCTAGAAGGCAGAAAAGGTCGTAAGAAAATTATTGTAAAATATAAGAATAAGTCTATTGAGTACACTTAGAAGTTATTAGTATCTCGCCTAACTTCAGAAAACTTACGTTTAGAAATAGTTCGTATTATTTAATGAATGAGTTATTTAGTTCTATGAGTTCGAACATATTTATTTATTATAATAGCTAAACAGGTCATTTTGTCCAATCGGTCAAAATTTTGTTTACTACTGTCTTAATAGAATGTCTGTATTGATCTTTAATTTACTATTCCGCGGAACAGATACACGTCCCGGGATCAGAAGTATCCTAGAGTTATATATTATGTCAAGTGTCATTCAAATGATATCAAAATGAAAATATATTTAAAAAAACAATATCGTCGATCATCGAATCAAAGTCAGTGGTTTTAATGCGATGTGTGATCAAACAAACATTCCAAAAAATATGTTGTTACCTCTATATCGATAACAAAGTATACCTACATTAGAATTTACAAAAAATATTTAATGTACAGATATGACTCCATTACAATTGTATGATCAGTATAGATCAATACATTTAATAATATTTTAACTGATCGCTCTCTGTACATGAGAAACATATGAGAAAACCTTATTATTAGGGACCTTCATTAACGCAATGGAACCCAAAACAATAGTTTTTAGATTAGTATCTGTTTGTCTGTGCGTTTGAGCGCGCTATACTTAGAAATGGCTTAACCAATTTGGTTATGGTTTTCACTTACTTAATATTTAAGTAAATGTAATATATGTAAGTATTACTTAATATTTAAAGTTCGGTTATTTTAAATCCGTTCTTAAAATTTTTTTATAAATTAATATATTTATAATTCACACAACGAGAAAAACCCAGTCCTCAAACAATGCAGGTGCTATCTTTAAAGGTAAGAGTTCTTCAAGAGGAGACTGAATATTCTTTTGTAAGTTAGTGTGTTCAAGATTTTAGATTTCATCACCTCTTTCGATTAGACTCCATCACCACTTTTCATCAGGCGGGATTGTTGTCGAACATTAACTTAATCTATATATATATAAAAAAGAAAAAAAAAACAACGAACAGTCCAGACTCTGTAATTGCTTGCAACATATTTTAAGTAACCTTTGGATTGGAATAAGATTTTCTCTTGCAGCGTTTGTATACGGTATTTTTAAGTAAATTGTTTGCTTCCATTTAAAAGACAAATAGTATCTCGATTAAGATACAAGTACTATTTCTCTCGAAGTGTAAATGGAAAGCGTTCGTGCTTCTATAGAAATAGCTTTGCTACTTATCCAATTTGCCGCCATCCCCGCAGTCTGAGGCAATCTTGCGCGGAAATTTAAGTGATTCTTTTAAGGATACCTGTTGCGCTGTCCGTTAATAAAACTCATCTATTTCCTTGTATGTGATTAGACTATTGAAATTCTAGCTATTCATATAAGCGGGTATGTGTATATATATGTGAAAGAAATGGCCAACTAATTCTGTTTTTATTAGTGGGTTAAATCGAAAAGGCTGTAACAAATTTTGACAGTTCACAGGGAATGTACCCATAAATACCGTCTTAAAATTTCCACAGATAGCGGAAAATAATTCGGGATTCATTTATTATTACCTACCATTATTCATTTACCTACGTATACTAATATTACAAAGGGATCGTACGAATAATGTGACGAATTATGTCATAATGATATTCGTCAAATATGTTTCAATGTGTGTTTTTATTTGTTAGGTCTTTATTTTCTAACCTACGACGTTGGGGTGGGCCGTTATTAATCAGTTATTAAGATAAAGCCCATTTCGTGAAAACTAACAACATATTTGTTATTGAGACTTTATTTCACAGAATTTCATAATTAAACTCTTGATGTAGCATACAGACGGGTATTAAAAACTTTGTGACAGTATCTATACAAAGTTAAATAGGTTCGTAAAACGCTCATGTTTTATAAATTTGGTTTTAAGTTTGAAGTGGATTCACCAACCTATTTGTTTAGACACCGGTTATAATAACGCTACATTTTCATTTCATTTCAAATACGAAACCTTTCGCACTATGCGAAGCCGATTCGGACTGGATGAGTTTTTCACGTTGATATCCAACGAACGAATAGATAGTCTAGCTGGTGATAAATGGTCACCGCATATTAATTTTTAATTCAGGAGCGTTACTAGGGACGGTCAATATTATTCGGTGTATCGAAATATCGATAAATCGGTAAGCTCTAGGAACCAACCGGTTAAATGATTCTGTAACACTGCAGAAACACGTTAAAAAGTTTTCACAGTATATTTTAAAAGTTACAAGTTTTTTAACTAACGTGTGGCAGCTTAAATAAACAACAATATCAAAATGCTTAATTACCGAAAGAATGTAAGCTGAGTGATATGAAGCCCAGCAAAATCTGGAGAACAGAAACAAGCGCCATTGCCTCTTCATTGTATTGTCCATTTTCAATAGGGGAGCAAGCTGAGAAAATCCACTGGTTCTTGAGAATTGCCTCTTCAATCAACAGGGGAACGAGCCGACACTGGCAGGTTCTACAGAATAGATGAAAACTACTCACCAAAACGTTAATATTAATATTAGTTTTTACCAATCTTTAACAAAGGTTAAGTAAATCATATTGTACTTAAATAAAATACTAAAATAAAAAGTTTTTGAAAGTGAATTTTCACTAATATTTTTATCTTTTGAATCAAACCGTCGCATCGTAGCATTAATTTAACTAAATTTAATGTTGTCTAACTTTAAAAAAATTGGTCAGTGAATTCACTTCACATTGAAATTGAATTTGAATTTTTTATAAAATACCACATGTGCATTTTATATACCTACCTATTTAATTTTACATAGTTTTAAGCTCTTACAAAACTTTTAGTACTTGGCATACATTATGAGTTTAATTATGAAATAGTGGGATAAGTAGTGATAAAAAATATTTTGTTAGTTATTATATTCGTTATTATGTTAGTTTTAACAAAATAGGGTGTAGGCGATGCTTATATACATCTTTTAATTTTATTTTTTTGCTATGAAATTTATTTTCTTTTAATGTATTAAGTAAAAATACTTTTAAATTTAGAATAGATGACAATTTTGTTATACATCATGACGGTTGGATGAAAATAAAGGATGGTTTTTCAGCTACACGGCATTATAGTGATTTCATTTAATATATTTTAGGTGTGTGTGCTACATAGGGTATTGCAAATTTATGTTTATCTTTTATCGAATAATGTAACAAACATTAACAAATTATTTACTAACTTAAAAAAGATTTTAGGTTTTGTTTGATTAAAAATATCTATAAGAGATTTAATATTAAGATCGTAACGTTTATCATGACATATATACTTTATATTTTATACAATGTTTTATTTGTCAATAGTAATCTCAAATGAATATCTACTACAAAGGCTTTGTAATAAATTACATCAATTCCTTTCATTCCATTTCAAATATAAAAAGCACAATGAAAAATTACAAAAAAGAAAATATGCCCAAGGGAGTAGTAACCCACAATCGAGTTTTATATAGAAAAGTTTGAAGAAAAGCTTTATGTGACTGGGAGGGATTGTGTAAAGTAAAAACTTAGGTCGTATTAACGCCGCTAACAAATATTCGTCACAGATAATAAAGTCACAATACAGTTCGAAGTATAGGTAGCGTCAACAAAAAAGTCATACTTAGTGATAAATTGTGTATTCTCAACAGTGATATCTTTACTATTAATAAAATAATAACGAAGCAGTACATTCAATCGATTTTGAAAATATAAATGGAGGTAGGCTTCGAAATTAAAATAAGGGTCAAAACAAATTTTTATCTGGCTGATTTTATACAATTATTAATAAATTTTATGCAATGAACGTTCCTTACACATAATTATCGTTGCAACCAAAATCTGCGAAGGAAAGAGCTTCGTTACTACCCAAAACTTTTGACACTTAAAAAAAATTGGCGCCACAATATTGTTAAAGCTTATTAAATACATAATTAAGTATACAGTACCTTATGGAGTTTCTGAACCTTACACAATTTTGTTCCTTCTTCTTTCATTCACGTAATTTTAAATACATATGCTATTAATGTAACTTAACGTCAGTTGTATTTTCGTTGTGAGTTACTTAACATTCACATGTAAAGTTACTTAGAGAGTTGAGGTGACTTTCGAATACAATAAAAACACGTATACCATTATTTTCAATTTCAATTTCTTTATGTTATTTACATAAGGAGCCTTTTGTTATGATTGAGGAAGAATGGAGCGCAGCCAACACGCGCTTCATTGCAAATTGAAAGTTAGAAAATTATAAAAATTAATCCACGTTTTGATAACTGCGCCCTGCAAATACAAATCCTCATAAGGTTTTTGACTTTCGAGCACCATTAAAAATATAAAACGTTTTCATAAAATGAGATTTGCTATTGATAAGTCGGCAGCGGCGGGGTGCCATTAATAAGCGAGGTCCCGTTTCTATGTTGGCCGGTCACGTCGATGACACCTTACGTGTAGCGAACGATCATTGCATAAAATGTATTAATAAATACATAAAATCTTGTCTGATTTTATGTAGACAACATTTTTTTTTGACTCTCCATTAACGTTCTCAAAGGAAGTTTAATGTACAACTTAGTTTAAGTACAAGTATGTCTTTCTTGTCTGCAATGTTTTTTCTAACAATAAATCGAAATTCAAGTCAGCGTAGAGTCATAGGCTCGAGTCAAATGAAAGCGATCGAATATTAAACAACTTTAAACGCGGTCGGAAGTTAGTTAAACTCTTTTAAGTGCTTACGTACAGTACGCGACTTTAAAGGCTTTCGAATATCATAAAAACTTCTGACATTTGGGTTGGTCACTAAAACCTCTACTAATCCTCCCTGGTGGTGGTGATGGAGTGCTTTACGCTTACTCAATAGCAGGGAAAATGCTGTGTTCTGAAATAATCCGCAAATGGCCAAGATTATTGTCCCCCTTTTCAGTGAAGTGCAGCAATAAACAGTAACGTACTTTCATGTTTAAATGCTTTAGTTCTATCATTTTATTAAATAAATTGTAAGTATATTTATTGTCAACTTACATGCACAACACCTGAATTTACGCTCTAATTAGTTTCAGTTTTTCGATTTCCTGTAGAGGCAATATTAATTCAAATATAGCTTCTTATTACGTAGGCTGACGTTTTTATAGCTATTACGATATATTAACAAATTACAATAATAATAATAAACTTAGGATATTGTGGGGTTAAAATTTAAATTAGCATATTAATTTCGCTTTCTGACGTATGTTCCGAGTAGGGACTAAATACATAAACCGACTTATGTGGCAAGGACCTCTGTAATGTTAGGCTTATATTTTCATTAGTATTCATTAACATATATAAATATGTTATATTTGTCTGCCAAAATAAACGATGTGAAAATATTATTTTTTGAAGTAAAAATGGGGCTTTGTCGTTAATTTAGTCAACCAAACAAGTTTGGTAGAAGAATAGATGGTGAAGTTTATTTATTAACTAGTAACCCGTAAATTTCATTTTAATGTTAACAAACAGTAATCATAATCACTGTTATGTTACCGACAAAGAGACAGAGATTTTTTTCACGTTTAGTCTAGATCCATCCAGAGTAACGTACTCATCGAATGGTAAAATAATTTTTCAAATAGCTGCCGTGGCTCCGAAGGTTACCTTCCGTATCACAGATACACAAAATTGTCACTCTCTCTTTATTTCATTAATATAGATGTAAAGTATGTCAGTGTGTTGTTCAAAAACTAGTCTATTTCAATTAAATTTCAACCTTGTAGGTTTTATTTTCTTAAAACACGATACATTTTTGTCGACACTGCCAAAATCCCCCTTAATTAAAAAAAATATTTATTTTGAAAAATAATATTAATTCTGATTTTAAATTTTCTAAAAATTTCTTTAAAAACAAGTAAAATACATTATTGACGGCCGCGCTAACTGTTGGATTTTTAACCGAGTTCAAGAAAGGAGGTGGTTTTTTGTTCGTGTGTATATATATATTTTTTATGTATGTATGTACAAGCATTTCTCCTTTATTTATGAACTAATTTTGATTTTTTTTGTATATAAGAGAGAGTTAGTCTCTTTTGAATCTACTGAGGATCTGATGGTAAAAGCTTGAAGATAAATAAAATGAAATTTTAGTAATGTCTTAAAACATTTTATCGCAGCTGTGTGACAGCGCACTAGGTCTTTCCGTCGTGAAAAATAGTTTTGATTATAAATCGAATGATAACTTATTATCATACCAAATATAATTAAAAACGGTCCATTACTTTTAAAGTTATTGAGTAACATACAATCAAACAAAAATGTTGTGTTCGAGTCTAAATCATGTACATAACATGTAGCAACTACTCTTTTAATAAATATTTTATATACCGATTTTTTCATTATTATTTTATTCCACGATTAGATTTAATTTTAGGTAAGCATTGTCAAATATTGTGCAGGTCAGCTAAAACGTTACTGCTTCAACAGTAATTAATTTGATTAAAAAAATTGTAAGTAAAAGATATAAAATTTTATTCCTTAAAATATAAATAACTTCAAGCATATAATTTCAAGCATCTTAATACAAATTAAACAGTTTTGTTTACAAATATCTCATTTTCGTTTAAAGCCGAGCCACATTAGCCGCAGCCACCGTTCAAGCTTTTAAAGTGAGTTTGAAAGGAGGGCAATTATAATGTAAATTCCGGTGGAATCTTCCTGGAACGCGAGTACGCTTGTGATAAAATACCTTTTCCACAAAGATATTTCGCTCTTATTCATATGTTATTGTGAGATCCTTTAAAAACAAAACTAACCAAGGTGATAATTTTGGTTTTGGGGTGTAAAGGGATCCTTCCAACTAAGTCTAAGTTCCAAATCAACCTCATTAACTTATCGCACATTCTGCGAAACAATGGACGAGGTCTGACATTAGGTTTTTTATTTGAAGGTCGCTGGGATATGTACCACATTGCATAATTTTGGCGGCACTATTACATGTTTGCCAATTTTTTCAATATCCTGGTTAGCTACTTTGCTCCTAAAAATCAATAAATCAAATAAAAATCAATCAATTTGCTACGATAACAGTCTGTTGAAAGCAGACATTTTATTTACGGCTTTTTCCGTGTGCGGCAATGCATCACTGATCGAAATGGTAATAGAAGCAAAAAATTACGTGCATAAGTGTATTTACAGAACACCTAAATTATTAAAAAAATTTGAATTCGAATTTGAATTTCATGTTTCAGGTTTTGACGACATCGGCGACTACTTCATCATATATCTAGGACGTGGCGCATCTTTTACTTTGCATCTGTTGCTATAAAAATATATCATATCATGAGTCGAAAAACCAATTCATTATTAACACTAAAACCTGACAATATTAGTTAAACTTTTATCTTATATGTATATTATGTATTAAAATATTTTACTGTACTCACGATTCCCGTTTTTTTCACTGATAACAGGTAGGAATCATTCGACAATTGACAGGTTGATATGTTTTTATCACTTAAAAGTTGTCACCTGTCAAAAACTTGGCCCGGTTGACGCACAAATACTGCGATGTCACTGTGACCCTAATTAAATACAAACCGCTTATGCTATAGTTTAAATTAACTTATTATTATTAATTTACTTGTCATATTAAAATTAAAATGAATATGTTAATTTGTAAGTGGAAGAATTTTAGTAGTTCCTTTAGGATGGATCTTTCGAAATAATAGCAAACGTTGTCGTGATTATCAAGGGTCCGTCTTGTTCTAAAAAAATATTAATTTAAAAAATTAAACGTATGCTGTTATATAACTCCCATGTAAATATTTTAAAAATACTTGCTAAAGAATTTTTTTAATGTCAAAAGTCAGCAAATGAGCAAAATGTAATGTTTGCAGGGGAATCAAAGAATTGTTGCCATTTGAGAAAAAAATAACCTGTTAATTTTTTTTAATTTTAACTGGCACATCAACATACATGTTAATAAGTATCACAGTTTATATTTATCGTAGAATGCGGGTAAAGAGCAGTGGGGTGAAGAGATAGAACCTTCCTAACAACTTTAACATGTATGCCGGCCAGCAAGTTGCAAGGTTTTTAAATTGATGTACCTATTTATACCCTACATATAAAACATAACACTGATGTATTATAGAGGTATTATAGATAGAGCAAGGAAGCCAGGCTTCCAACTGTCCTTTGGTTAAAAAGAGAGAAGACTGCGGTACCTTCTCTATCTCTCTCTTCTCGGGCATGTGCAATTATCGAGAAAAGTGACCATAATAGAGCGATTCTACGCGACTGTTTGTTGTTGTAATTGAATTTCTGCGGTTGATAATGTGTTTATAAAATGACAAAAACGCGTGTAATTTGTAAATTGTTTTGTTTTTATTATTTGAAAAACAAGCTGTCCTTTTATACGCATGTGTTAGTAATGAGAGACAGATAGGGTACCGCAATCTTATTTCTCTTTCTAACCGTCGGACGTTTTCGTTTATAGGTAGCCGTATGTCTCCCCTACTCCATGTATGGTGCGTATTAATCTTAAATCCTGTCAATCAATTGTTATCAGGAAAACCTCATTACAACTGATGGACACAATTTAACAATATTGCCTCGTTATATCGTTTCAAGTTCTTTTTCTTAATAAGTGACTCTAAGACAGAGTTTTACATGAGTTTCTGAATAGGCAGATGACATGATCGAGCTTTCGCTGAAATTGAGACTACGATTATCTCCATAACATAGTTCACTCGACGATTATGCATTATGCACATAATTACGCGATGAAATTCTCGTGAAGTTTGCTGCTCATATATTCAGACTGCGAGAAATATTCCCTTTACTCAGAGTTTGAAATGAATTTATTTATTTACTCCACTATTTTATGATTACACGCACATAAGGTGTTTCACTTATTTAAGCCTCGTTTACAAGATATCACTTGTATCATACATAAAACTGCCGAGATTGTATGTTTAAACTTATATATTTCAATTCAATTCAAAATCATTGAGGTATTTTGTTTAGTATTATTCACGTTTTTTTGCTTCTACTATCATTCGGAAAAGGTGCTTTAACATTTAGAATAAGAAACGTTGCAAGAAACTCCTTAGCAAACCTTCAAAACAACGCATTGCAATTACAAAGTAAGGTTTAACTCACGTGTAACTGATTTCGGCACTATTATTTTCAGGCGTCCTTGTCATTAATTTCTTATCTGTACCATAATAGTTTTTAACTACAAACTGCGTTTTTGCGTTGCTTAAAAGTTCCAATAGGTAAAAAACGTATCGATTTTGACACCTTATTGTAAAACTGAACACGAAGCCTCATAAAAGAACACTAAACCTTTTGAAGGCGATACGAAGACGTAAGCAAATTATGCCTATTTCTTGTTTCACGATTGTGTGTGTATCACTTTTCTGCTTGTACATATTTAATTTTAATTTCGAATAAATACAAAATAAAAGGTCACAGTGCTTTTGCTTATTGACTTCTCTAATGTCTTTAATATTGTCGATCACAATATCCTTTTTTCTATGCTGGATTATTTAATTTTTTTCTGATATGGTAATGGATTTCCTCCTACCTTAGCGATCGCCAGCAAGCTATAAAGCATAGGTGTGAGCTATCCTATTGGTATCAAGTGCCGATCGGTATACCGGAAGGTGGAATTTTATTCCCTCTTCTGTTTTATATTTTAATATTTTTTTTACTTCTCACCTTAGCTGTTCTTACCTATCTGTATGCTGACAATTTTAAAATTCACTCCTAAATTGATGCTGATATTTGCTCTGCCATTTACAGGTATCAACAAGGATCTAACAAACATAAAGGTTGGTAAGCTCTTTATGATTGATCTTAGTTCTGTGATACCTATTATGTTTGAAGGTACCCTATCCACTACATGTAACAAATTTAGAATTTTATATTGACTGTTTCTTAATTAAATTTCATGTTTGCCCTATTTGTCCTGATAGATGCATAAAAACAATCAAAACTTTGTTTACTACCCTGTTAAGAAAACTTCCACAACAACTTTTATTTGGTATTCCGTAGGCACAGATCAATTTTGCGTTAATCAATCTCGATCGTTACCAACACGAACCAACCAACATTAAATTGCTTTTATATAATAAGAAGAATTATAATAACATATATTATGTCATTCACTCACACCCCCGCACTAAGATTTTTTATGTTGCTGACATGGACGAATATAAATATGATATCACAAACAAATGGCCCAAGAACAAATATTTATCTGTCACATAAATGTCTAGTCAGACCGGGAATCTAAGCCGGGATCCCTAGCTCGGCAGACTGGGTCATTATCAACTTGGCTATGATGTCGTCGTTAATGATATCTATATTAATAATCATTAATAAAATAAATTGTACTGATATATGGAAAAGCCTATTCTCATAAATGTAGTGGCAAAAATTACAGTTTTTTATACGAACATATATTACATTATATATAGCTGGACGTAAACTGTCCCTAATTGGCGAAATTATGAATGGTCTTGTCCCACTGAATTCAACGGCTCCTCGCTGTTTTCTTCAGGTCGTCAGTCCATCTGGTCAGAAGGCTACCTGTGCTACTTTTACCAAGGTAGACACCATTCATGAACTTTATTCCCATCGATTATTAGTTCAATGTGCTCTGGTGCTTGCGACCCCAACCAGCTAATTTTGCGAGCTACATCGGTAACATTGATGCGTCTACGGATTTCATCGTTCCGAGTCTTGTCCCGTTACTATATGTATAAGTAACATAGCTCTCTGTATAGCACACTGAGTGACTGAGCTTTAGGACGAGGTTAACAGTAAAAGACCACGTTTTGGATTCACAATTTTTTCATGCAAAATTTCATTCTATACTTCTCTCCCTTTGAAACTGAGTATAAAAAATAGTGTAATATTTGTATAGCTTATTATTTAACAGTATTTACAGGAAATAGCAAAAAAGCAAAGTCAATGAAGGATTGAGATAAAATCCCCATACAAAGATTCCCCCTTATTTCGAAAAAGGTCGAGTGCCAATTTTCAATCATTGAAATGCACTAATGATAGATTTTCATTAAAATTTAGTTAATAAAGACAAATACTTGTAATTACCAAACTGTGGTAACTGACAAACATAATAATAACATCATTTCAATCATACGACCAGAAATAATGTCATAACTTACATAGTTAATATTTATGTATACTGCGTGTTATTCGGCATTGCTCAGCAATTGATCGATGTCCGTCGTCGAAATACTGAATTTCGAAGAATATAAAACTAGTACCAATCGTAGCTCGCTTATGGTTGATTGATTGCTTAAAGGATATTATTACCTTTTCTCTTTGATACATTCTTGTAACTGGTAATTCAAGCGGAGTAACGATTCCACAAAAACTCATTATTCTTACCAGAGAGCCACACTACACTTCAACTCGGTGGAAATGTGTAACTATGCTGTCTGACCAGCCAGCGATCCTCACACTGAAGTCCGTAAAAGTGAAATTGATGCATGTGTTTGAAGATTTCAAGGCAATAAAGAAACTTTTCATAGCAATTATATCACATTTGGCTTGTTGCCTAGATCCAAATTAATATTTCGATAAGTTCGTAGCAATAGTGTAGAGCAACTGTAAACGTATATAATAGTATTACTCATTTTATTATGATAATAACCTAGTAGATGTTTGCTTCAATAAGATTTATAATCTGATATGAGACCTATTGTGTTTTAATGCATAAAGCCATAGTTATGGCTTCAAAAGCTGAAAAGCAGACTACAGTAAAATTTTTATTACTCCAAAGGATTTAAAATTTTTCTACATTCAAGCTGTAAATCTATATACAAAAAATGGATGTTTGTCTGTGTATTCTTTATAGAATCATAAACTACGCATTTGATCATGTGATGATCTTTAGTAAAGTTGTTGTGCACGAGCCCACGAAGGTTTCTGAGTTGGTACGACCAAATTCCGACAGATAGCGCCACTGTTTATTTTAGTTAGTGGCGTAGCAACACGCGCAGGGTACAGCTAGTATATAATATTTTATTCAAACACTGCAACTGAGTCATAATTGGATATTTTGAAGGAATGTTTGATGTTTTTACTGAAAATCGGAATAAAAGCAATTCACAATAAAGCGACATCGATATTTCAATGTTAAATATCGAAAAACATATTTTATCCAACTGCACGACACGACACTAAGGAGCTTGAAGTTTGTATGTAGTATGTAAGTTTGTTCCTTTGTGGCACTTGAGAGGCTATACGCATGAATTAATTTTGATGGTTCATGTTGCAATAGTTTTAACCTTATGAAAAGTTGATAAGACGAAAACCATATGTTATATTGTGTTAAAAGATAAAATCGAACTCTTGGCGTAAATAAGTTTCAAAAATTATATTAATTTTTCGTTTCAATTACCATTTAGGATCTTAAACGATTTAAATTTTTTACGTAAATGTTAACAGTTATTATCAAATACTTTTCGATTCTATATTCAGGGCCTTCATGTCAGGAATACTTTTATACAAGAATTAAAAAAGAATGAAATAAATAAAAAAAATTAAATGCATAAATAAGAAGGTAAAAATAAATGTAACCAAGATATAATAACTTATTTATTAAACATTTATTTCAGACGTAAACATCCATAGTTTGTTAGTGTGTTAGTAACAGTTCTATTACTATTCTATGTTAGTATTGTTAGTAAAAATACCAACCACCAACACCTTATTAAAGTTATATTATTAAATTAAACTTATTAAAGTTATATGTGTTGTCCGTCCTAAGAACGGAGATTGTGTAGTTGGATAATTTGGTGTTGTGCCACCAACGTCCGCTACGGACAAATATACTTGTAGTCAAAACCATTTTTTGTAAGGCTAATAAACTTCAGGATGTTTTTGGATTACAAGCCCTTGCTTGTAACCAGGATTCTGCTTAGATTACATTGCAATGGATGTCAACGGATTTTCCTTTGCATCATTACAAAATCTTCAAATAATAGTGTTGCTTAATCCATTATTTACACGAGATAGGACATCTCAGTCTCTATATAGTCTCAACAGCCTTTTTTGAATGCCAAGCGAGTAAAGCAAACAGTCTAGCGTTTGATTTTCCTAGGTAAACTGTAGATTTTGTGGAGAAAACTATGTAGTCAATTTTTTATGAAACCGTTCGATTCCCCGGACAAATATTTATGTTGCGGGTCATTCTGTATTCGGGTAGTTAGTGTTTTTGATGTCTCATTTTTGTATGTTCATGACATCTGCAACACAGGGATTGCTACGGGGCTGTGTAAACGTTAATGTTAAACAGTAAAATATTTCTTGAGCTTGACAGCAACGTATAGTGAAGTCACTCTTTATTACCCACGATATTTGATACTAGAGTAGAATTTAGTGATTACAGTAGAATTTTAGATTATCTTGTAGACTAAAAATAATTAATTATCATCAACTATAATAAGACATGATCCACTAAACAACATGACATATACTTATGGATAAACAATTTTTTTTTAATAGCCGACAAATGAGTAGACGTGCCACTTGATGGTAAGTGGTCACCGTCGACCATGGACCATCAGCGAAACCAAAGGTATCATTGATGTGTTGTCGGCCAGGAAACCAGAAGATAAGAAAGAAATTACTGGCTCACAAGCCCCTAGCCTGAACACGACGAGTCGTTTGGCGGCTGACTCAAGCATGAGGGTGGTAGCTAGCCAGGCAGGCTTCAGGGAAAACAATAATACCAGTTATAATATTAAGGACTTAATAATAATACTGATAATATATATTTTTTTATGTTAATAACCGACAAACGAGTAGACGAGATACCGGATGGTAAGCGGTTAACCTCGGCCATGGACATTAGCAACACCAAAGGCATCACTAATGCGTTGTCGGCCAGGAAATTAGAAGAAGGTAAGAAAGAAAGTACTGGTCCTCAAGCCCCCAGCCGGAATACGACGAGTCGTTTGGCGGCTAACTCAAGCAGGATGGTGGTAGCTAGCCAGGCAGGCTTCACGAAAAGATAATAATATCAATAATAATATTAATGACATAATAATAATACTGATAATATAATCCTTACGCGAAGCCCTACCACCAAGCAGGCTGGCTTGTGTCGCCTCTTACGACACCCTGTTTTGCCAGTAGTTATGGGATTGCCACCCCAATACGGCCAAAAATAAATATAATATAATCTTTACGCGAAACCTTACCACCATTACAACTGACATTTTGTTCGAAAGCTGTGAATGAAGGTGACGGAGCTAAAATTTAATAATATGTCGTATTATTTTGTCCTTTATTATTTATAGGTACCAACCATATATAGAATGTAACAATTAAGTCCCGTGGGGTGGTTATTGTATAATAGTAATTAAATTAGTATTAATTTACTTGGCAACAATCTGTTTGCAACAATACATGAAACATACATGAACATGAAACCTCCCTCTCTCCTATAAAGTATATATCATCATATATCGCGGATTGTTACAAAGTAAATTAATACTAATTTAATAACAATCAATTTCCGCAAAATGACGCCTGGTACTATCAATTATGTATAATAGTAAAAAAAATACTTCAAGCAATTTTAATTGGAAATGAAAACTATGATGCTTGGTTAACCGAATAATATTAGGAATTATTTGGGGTGTAAAGGGATCCATCTACCCTTGAACCCAAACAGTAATGGCTGCTGAACAACGACAGAGGCTGTAACGAACGGATATCCCTCCATTGGAGGTCGCTGGACTGCACCACCCGATTTCATCACGACGATACTTGCCTGATGGTAGGGTATTTTGCCCGCCTGTCTAGTTTACAACTTCCATCCAAAACCCACCGTGAAATGTTTCGTATTTGTTTCGATCGCAGTGTCAGAGAGCCAGTAATAATGCGAGTCTACCGCTTAGTTTCAGTCGGCAACTCATTGGTGATGCCTTTGTTATTGATGTCCATGAGCGACGTTGAGCACTTACCATCAGGTGGCTCGTCTGCCCATTTATCCGCAAGTTACATAAAAAACAACAACTTTTTAAATAATCATTTTGTTGTATTAGACCTTTTCATTTAAATATTTTCCATCAAATTGAACATAATTTTAAAAACAATTTAAAATGTCTTCTGTATTTTCAAGAAAATCACTCGGTAGTAATTAAAGGTCATTATATGTATATTTTGTAAGTAAGGTAATAAATAAAAGTGTTAATAAATAAAAATATAAAAAACAGAATCCAGTATACAGTTAAAAAGAGAATGATTACGTAGATTACGAAGCAGGTGCTTTCAAAATATTTGTTTCATTCAAAGTTCTGCAACATAATTTACATAAGAAATATTTTCAAACAAGTGAACTCTCGTCGGTGAATAATTAATTCCTTTCAAGAGATTCAAGAGACGCTAGCTGCCGGTGGCTAGATTTTCTTAAATGTGTGGAGATGTAAACATAATAATTATCTTTCTATTCATTAATCTTTCCGCCCTGACATTCTTGCTTCACATTACTTTCATATCACTTAATCTAGTGTAGTAGTCGAAGGAAAAAAGAAAATTAAGTGGTTAAGTACGAATTTTATACGGGTGGAATACTAACCTTTTTTTTTTCGTGGGGAAATCCTCATGGATGCTCGCCCATTACGGGGGCGATGGGCGAGTTATACCGGACTTATGCACGGTTATGCACGGGAACACCGCACGTCCCACCTCGAGGTTTTTTGTGACAACGGCGACGAACACCCCCGTGTTCGCCATATAGACCTCATTCAAAGAAGACGGAGGAGAGCCTGGTAAGCCCTCCTTCGTCGCCCCTCTCTCCTGCTGCGGAACGAGAAGTTCGTATATTGCTTTCTCTCCCGCTCCGCGGCTTCATTCCGCGACATTACCTTCTTGCAGAAGTAAACACCGGCGTCCCAACACCTCTCACTTCGGACCATTGACATAATTATGGTCGGAAGCGAGAGGTTATTCTCCATTACTGCGACGAGTTCACGGCGCTCGTTAGTCCATGCTGGGCACTCCAACATAGTGTGTTGCGCCGTGTCCTCGACGCATTTACAATGATGGCACTTGGTAATCGGTTCCCTTCCAGCTATTCGACACACGTACTGCCCGAAACAACCATGTCCCGAGAGTACCTGTATTAGCCGGAAGGTCAGTAACCCATGCCGCCTGTCCAACCAGTCTTCTAGGACTGGACAAAGAGCCTCAATAATATTGGGATACTAACCTTTTTTTTATTTTATTTTTTATTTTCTACCAGGGGAAATCCGTCATGGATACCCGGATGCTTGGGGTAGCGGCACGGGTTATGTCGGACTCCTACCGACTAAAACTCCTGGGTGTTCCTTACTGCACCGTTAGGCGGGAATGCAGGTACGCTTGCACACTCTTCCGCAGACCCGCCGGTGTCGTCCGCTTTCGCGAACCCTCCGCATCGTGAGGGTGCCGACTACACCCTTTTCGCTTACAAACGTCAGTGGTGTGTCCGGAACATATGGCACACCACGACCTCAGCGAGCGCCTTGAGTGCCGAATGGTAAACTATCCTCGGTTTGCCGCTCGAGGCACTTATTACGGGGCCAGCATAAGGCGGGCATATGCTCGCCTTCTGCGCTCCATTCTCCTCTTGCGGATTGGAGTCGAGAGGGGGTCATCCTCTCGGGGCCGTTCCGCTACCTCCTTCTACGACATCACGTCCTCATAGAAAGAGGCAACCGCCCTCCACGACCTCTCACCTTGAACCATGGCGCGGACCACGGCAGGAAGAGAGAGGTCGTTCTCCACCGCTGAGGTTAGTGCTATCCGCTCGCGTACCCACGCTGGGAACTTCTCCAGCGTGTGCTGAGCTGTGTCTTCACTGCTTTCGATGACACACCGCTAGTAGTTCTCTACCGGCTATGTGAAAGAGATATCTGCCGAAGCTGCCGTGGCGCGCCAGTGTCTGCACCAGCCGGTAGGTGAGAGAACCATGACGCCTATTGACCCACTCCTTAAAGACTGGCCACACGTCGTCGATGGTTCGCAGATCCGATGACGGCCGCCCGAGCCGCCTCCTCCACTTCTCCAGCAGCGTATGCTGGATGCCCTGCTGTCATCTTCCGACCTCCCCGGGAGAGCACGTTCTCCACGCTTGCGCACCTCCGCACGACGCTCGTACATTTCCGCGAGAACCTCTGTATAGAAGTCCCAGGGAGGCATACCAGCGAATATACACGCGGCCTCATGCGATACGGTGTGGTATGCTCGAGTTGCTCTGACCGACACTATGTGCTGAAGCATATAAAGCGCCGCCCTGTTTTTGCCGTCAGATCATCGACTCATTTATGCGCGCCATAGAGCGCCATGGCCCTCATAATGCCGGCATAAAGACGGCGACAGGTCACGTTGGGTCCTCCGATGTTCGGTAGGAGCCTTCCAAGAGCAGATGCAGTCCCAATCAGCTTGGGTGCCAAACGTTGAAAATGCTCCCGAAAGGTCCATCGTGCGTCAAGGTGAAGTTCCAAATATTTCATCTGGGGCTTTAACTCGAGGCGAGCACCCCGGATTCCGATGCTAGCACCAGCACGAGGTCTCCGCCGAGGTCCATGAAAATACAGTACCTCGGTTTTATCGAGGGCAAACTTTAGGCCCAGCATCTCAATGCGGCCAAATACCTGCTCCACTCCAGCAGTCGCCAGGTGTGCCACCTCCGCATAGTCCCGCCCACGGGCCATCAGGAGTGTGTCATTCGCGTAACACACCACGCTGAAGCCCGCTGGTAAGGCGACTGGAATACTAGCCTAACACGGGACGAGGAATGGCCAATTTTCGTTCGTAAATATTGTTTTCAGCTATGTATACAATTTGAATTTGTAATAATTTATTAGTTTATCGATAAATGTGGCTACAAACTATAGTCTGATGATGAACTTAGAGGAAGTTGTTTCTTTCTTAACCACGAAAGTTAAACTATACAATAAATAAATATACGTTTATATTATATATCCACTATTAGTTCCCAAGGCAGTTAGATCCAAATGGTGAGTCCCGTCCAGTAGAATCGAAAAAATCTAATATAAAATTCTGTGATATTTACCTACGTAATTCTGAAAAAGTTTTTTCATCGTACGTATGTAGCCCTAAAAGACAGTCGCGTTTTACATCAGTTCAGATTAATTCAGAGACATTTATGCTTATTTCGATTGCATCACTTGTTTGTTTGTATTTTTCCTGGGTAAATGTATTTAAAATGATACCGCGATATGGAGCTTATTATTGAAAAAAATGCTATTATATTGAATTATATTTGGTAAAAGCCAATAAATGAACATGAGTCATAAGTCAGTTAGTAGCCATAGCTGCTAGTGGGTATCTGTAACATAATCCGAGACACCTTATATTTCATATTTGATTCTAATTGTAATAAAGTTAACTAAATATAGGTAGCTAGGAATTCTATTATCATTAATTAAAAAGTATGCAACCCTTCGAGAGAAGGGATTAGATGCAATACTCTAGTTCATTGTTCAACCGGATTCAACACGAGCAAGGGCGGTTGGATTGGAGTCAAAGTTAGATGTAAATCCCTTACACTCTGAACTTCCTGCTTCGTTCTCGGTACTGCTTCTTTTATAACAATCATCTGAGAAGATATGATTATGACGCTGAAACGCTGATGTCTACGAACCACTATTTACCCAGCCTATTCATGTATTAACAACATAATAAATACAAAAATTGATTTTGCTTAATACGTTCGTATATACAATGTAGTATAGCAATGTAACTACAGCAAAATTGGAATTAATTTATTGTGCACTAAGATTCCATTATTCCAGATATTAGATAGATATTATTCCAGAACAATGAGAGCGTGTGTCTGAGATTTTTATTTTTTCAGCGAAGAAAATAATTGTTATTTACGATTTCAAAGGGTCACGACGACGGCGATGTCAGAATTGGATTTTCTCTAATGATGACTTGTTATTACAACTGTAATCTTTGCAGTTTGTGCACGCAGTTATATAAGACACAATTCACATTAATAATAACTGGAAAACGAACCGTGTCCACGCAATAGTAACTGTTTATCACGACACATGAACATCAGTAACGACATTGTCGTTGCCGCCATGATGGAAGCAATAAAGCTTATTAACTGAGTGTTCTATCACAAATCACGCTATTTTCGCTTGATTTTCAGGGAAAGAAATATCGCCCTTTTATGCGCCAGTACCGCCAGAATTAATGTACAGAACAAAGCGACTTTCCAAAAAATGACGCCATTCGTTATTCAGTAAGATAGGCTACGAGGGAAAGATGGGTGTTAGGATGGATGAAGCTCCCTTACCCCATCATAAGCGATAGGTGTTGTTTGCTTTGATATTTAAGAACTTTGGTTGGTTTGGTTGGAGTTACTTTGGTTTTATTTATTATTATTATTTTACTGTGTAAATTCTATTTTAATGGGCCAAATTATTAATTAATAATTAGCAATGGCTTATATGTTTAAGAAACCAATGTATAAAACTTGGTTTATTGGTGTCAAGAAGTCATATCGTACTGTTTTCTACTTATACCCACACAATACTAACATTTATCCTATTTTATAAAATAGGGCAAAAAAGAGCTATTCATTACTCCTATACACAACAATGTCACATCATTACTTATCGTATTACCAATATTTAAAAACCTGGTTATAGCTTATTAGCTTTCACCTCACAGGCCTAGAATAAACTTCATCGACGATAATTAACTTCGTGTTCAATGTCCACATCTGGATCGTCCTTATTTCTTTTCTTATGAATAATATCGTAACTTCATCGATTAAGTATTTCGGGGGCGGTTCTAAGAATCGTAGCAGTGATTGCTTACAGGAAAACTCTTACAAAATTTATTGGTTCCGTGATTAGATTCTAAGTTAGCTATCAATTTCTACAAATGTTTGAGAAATGTTACCGTTGTCTGAAAAAAGTTTAATTTATTGTTTAAAATTAATAAACTAGTTACCCGATCTTCGCATTAAAAAAAATTACGAGAATATATAAATTTCCCAGGATTTCTTATTTATTTATTTATACTTAGGCTTAAAACTAACATTACAGGTATCCCTAATTCGTTAGTGTAACTAATTATGTTCAAATTTATATTAAAATATAGTTATAGTTGAAATATGGTTAACTCAATCAGCAATCCCTTAATTAAAATATTCATTAATAATGATAACAGTAATGGGCACTAATTAATTTAAATGTTATCGATAGTCGATTGTAAAGTAATATGAAATAAGTCATGTCATACAAATATTGTCAATAATAGAATAAAAAACCATACAATAAATTCATAATAATCAACATAAAATAAATAAAAGCAATAATTCAATGTCAACCAATAAATCCATTAAGTACATCAGTATCATCACAATCATAGTATATCCGAGTAATTAGATACAACACCATGAGGACCCTCGTGAACTCATTCAGTGTACAGCTGAATAAGTCAATGTGGTATGCCACCGCGTTGAGGATGCTCGTAGCTCGTGTGAGCGGTGCGTCGCGCAACAAGTTAGTGCTTGTACGAGGCAATCCGGCACGCACAGCTTCATCTCCTCCAGGATTGCTGAATTTTCAATTTTCCCCCGTAATACCTCGAAAAGGTATTTGGCGAGGGAAACTTCCCGTCTCGTATCCAATTCACTGTATCCTACCATGCCGAGCACGAATAAAGTGAGATATAGCAGCGGTTACCCCGGATACACGCCTTACAATTTTGAGTACACGAACCGACAGAATTGGTTTTGTATGCGTTCCAGCATTGATTTGTACGAGCCTATGTATATAGCCGAATTACACTCCAAATGACTTTTTACCAAGGCTTCATATAAGGCACGCAAAGCACTGAAGTTGGTGAAGGCGCTTGATTGCCTTAATAGGAAGCCAAGGTTTCTGTACGCTTTTTTACATACTTCGGTACTCGAAAATAAAGATCAGCGGTAAATTGAACGCTCAGATCTTTAACTTCCGTATAGCGCCGCAACGGCTTACCTTCGACACGGTACAGATAGTGCCGCAGAGCGCGCACCCGGCTGAATGATAGAACGGTGCACTTGGTCACGTTGAAGTACAACTTGTTCTCGTGACTCCATTCTACTATCCAATGTCTCGCTGCAAACTAGTATGGTCGGAAATGTTACCCACTTCGCAAAACAATTTCAGGTCGTCAGCAAATAGAAGGCAGGTCGACTCATGGATCACCTTCGGCAAATCATTGATCATAATGATAAACTGGAGGGGCCCTGAATTACTGCCTTGGCTGACGCCTGATCTTGTCAGGTACTCGTCCGATTGACATCTGCAACAGTCGACATATTGATGGCTGTCCCGCAAGTAGCTGGCCAAGAAAGTTAGCGTGTGTGGCGTGCAGCCCACGCCAGCCAGCTTCGCGAGCAGGACGTCGTTATCAACTGTGTCCAATGCCTTCCTGAAGTCGTAGTAAGCGACATCCACCTGTTCCCCGGAATCGAATGCTGGCATCACTACCGACATTAACTGCAGCAAGTTCCCCGTTGTCCCCCGCCCCGGATGGAAGCCGTGCTGGGCGTCGGACAACTGGGACCTCACTTGCGTATGCAACGAGTGATGAATTGCGGACTCTAATACCTTAGCTGGAGTACATAGAAGTGCCACCAGTCTGTAATCACCCGGCTCCGAACCTTCGCGTCCTTTCTGCACCGGTAATACCCGGGTGAGTTTCCACCGGTCGGGAAAGGCCACAGACGCCAGGCAGACGTTAAAGACGTGTAGCACAGGCTCCTCCAATGCGAAATGACAATCCTTGAAAATGAAAGGAGGGATGCCGTCGGGCCCCACCAAGCGCTTCGGCGGTAGCCGCGCGCGCGTTCGACGCACATCCGCCAGCTGCAGGTGCGACAGCTGCACTTGTGCGGCGCCGCCGCCGTCGCAATGCACTCTGATACGTCCAGTCGCGCCGGGTCCTGATTGTACACAGAATGGAAAAAGTGAGCGAATCTTTCTGCACATTCTTGGTCCGAGAGTATTTTCCCATTGTGGACTAACTTATTTTGCCGAGTTTTGCCGAGTTTTGCCTCGTTTCACTCGTATGACATCCTAAAAAAAATTCGGATCCGAAGCTAGCTGGTTTTGCACACAGGTTCGATGCCAGTCGTGAACCACTACGACATCTGCCTTTGCCCTGCAATCAGCGAACGCTTCATAATCGCATCGTGCCTTACTTGCTTTGTATTTTTTATGTAAATCGTACTTTAGCTGGATATCTTTTATTGTCTGTGAAATATACCACATTTGATACGTATACCTGTTAAATTTTTTGGTATTTTGTGTTTTGAGGGGAACACAATCATAAGAAAGTCCATTAATATTTTCATAAACAAGTCTAACACCATATCGGGATCATTTATGGCATAAAGGTCGCTCCAGTCTATGTTCATTAATGAACAATACACCTGGTTGAAATCAGCCTTTTAAAAAAAAGTTCCATTGCCTAAACGATACTTTAAAATGGTGTTGATTTTGGTGGAGACAGTCTGACGACGCGGACAGCGTCGCGGGGATGGTGGCGGCGGCTGTAACGGTAACGAATACGTCACTTCATGTCGTAAAATATTCGCGGTCCGAATCTTCAACGATCCAATTTCTGTTGGGCTGGAACATTTGAATCTTAAAAGGAAAAACTTTTTCTTTGTGTGGAAACTATTATAATATAAAATCATAATCATGTATGACTATTTATTTTTCAAAGTTCACTCGCAAATAAAATTACGTGTGTCATAAATATTATGAAAAGATTGCTAAATATCTTTCGACGTTAATTATATAGTAGTTTGTAATTATATTGCAAGACAATAGTAATGGAATACAGTAAAATATATTTACAAAATGTTTAATAGATTGCGAAGTTAGTGCTCTTGGCATTGACACTAGCACTTCTGAGTGAAAGCAAGCAGTTGTATATATTTTTTTATGAGATTTGTGTGTTGTTTTCAGAATTGGATCATGTTATTTTTTTGACTGAATAATAAAATTAAAAAAAACTAGCTGTAATATAATTTAATATAGGTATTATAATATTAAAGTTTTTTTATGAAATGGCAGCCTACAAATAAATTACTGTTTTATGACTACCGTTCCACTGAAAATTAAATCTAATTGAATAAATACGGGTACAATAAAAGGCTTATGTTGGCACAAACAATAAAAGTATTAAAATGGGTAAAGCCGAGAAATTAATTCGCAGAGGGCTTAAATAAAATGGTACTGTGTTATTATGCGTTTACTTATTTTGATTATTGCATTAGATAAACCGTCTTGGAATTACATAATTCATGTGTTTACACTATTTGAATCGTATGAAATTATTTTGATTAATAAATATTTTATTTAAATACTTTGCTGTAGGCACAAGGTCTTTCCAAAAGTAAAATTATAATAGTTGTGATGATCATTGTCGAATTTAGGACGTCATGTTCATTCGATCTTTCATTCGATACTCCGTAACCTTGACGTCCTTGGTGAAGAGGACTTTGTGATGAACCTGGAAGGTGGCTGACGGAATCTTGACGTACCAATTGGTTAACTCAAAGATACGTCTTCTTAGCTTAAAATATTTATGCACATTATTATTCAAATAATTTCAATTACATTGTATTATATCATAAACAGAGCTACGAGATAACGGCAGTCGGCTTCAAAGTTGTATTTAAAATCAAAAACGTTTCACATCACGATGATAAAGTTTTTGCGGAATGTTTGGTAAAGTTTTTTTACAAAGCCATATCTAATTTTTAAAGTGATTATAGCGAAACTTGTGATTATAGCGAAACTTCAAAGATGAAGTCTGATATCGACAACAAATCGCTTGCCTATTGCTGGATACCTAGAAAATCTTTTTTGTTATTGGCTGTTTTATTTGATGCTAGATAATGCCTGATTAATCACTGTATTTACCTCTATGTCGAAGATCTGCCCCTATTCTATAAAAGTAATTGCCGCATCATAAATAAAATAATAATTACCTACAGCAAATTATTCGTATAGTAAACTAAATAATATATAATAATTGGCATAATATAGATGGCCATTAATAAGGAAATGAAAAGACTCGTCGCGTTTTCATGGAAACGATAAAAAATTTGCATATTATTGAGATTGGTACACTAGAATTTGCATTACAAAATACATTTTATACCGAGATTGAAAACAAACACGGGGTGAATGGGTTTTCATTAAACTGAGCTGAAAATAGTGTTATTTGATTTCAGTCGCATCTGCGCAAATGATTTATTTAAATGAACATGGTTTTTGTACCAAAATTACAGATGAGTCCCAGTGTCTTTGTGCCATACTACTGTTACGTGTCAGGATCCGTAGGCTCGTAAAAATGCCACAATAGTTCCGCAGAGACTTTATTTTTCTTCACACACACTTCACAATCACAGTTACACTCGTAGATCGCAGGTATT
>PDGT01000014.1:6293565-6343702 GCA_003671415.1 Megathymus violae | reverse complement strand
TTTTTTTTTCTCACCGCAACGGTCGGCCACCCTTCTAGAGACTTCGTAAGCCTGCCGACTTCGAGAAGCTTCGTAACACTACGAACTGTACGTATTCGGTGGTAGTTTTGTGATATACAGCTGTTTTGGAAAAGCATAAGTCAAAACTAGGACTGGAAGCTCGTAAAACATTAAGTAAGGTCAAAGCGCGAATCAAAAGGGACTCGCTCACTAACACGTATCGCCAGTTTGGCACAAGAAACAATTCGCTTCTACTAGAATGAATGTAATTATCAGGATATTTCTCAAATATTGTATCAGCTCGACCGGCGAAAACCTGGTATAACGTGTTTCATTTAGACTCTGCCCCTATCCGAAATTTTTTATCGTGTTTGATTACGGTTTCAGATTTTTATTTTTATTTTATATTTATATTTAGTTTCGGTTAAGGTTACAGAGCTTCATAACTACCCTAATAAAATAATAATTACCTATGTAATAACGTTTTGTATACAATTTCTTTATCGACAATAGTTGCTAAACGAAACAAAAAACCAAATCGGTTTGCAAACAGAGGAGAAAATGGTACCTACGAACTGTTTTGTCTTTGCTTATTTATATAGATTGCAGTGGAAGCCTAGTGGTGTTGGCGTCGATCTTCCGCCTAGAAGACATGAGTTCAAATTCTGCATGCATCTCCACGTTTTAAATTGATGTGCATATTACAAACTAGTTACCACTATTTTGGATAAAGGAAAACATCTTGAGGAAACATGCACACCTGAGAGTGTTCCATAATATTTTTTTTATGTTAATAGCCAACAAACGAGCAGACGAGCCACCTGATGGTAAGCGGCCATCGTCACCCATGGACATCAGCAAGACCAAAGGCATCACTGATGCGTTGTCTACCAGGAAATGAGAAGAAGGTTAGAAAGCACGTACTGGCTCTCAAGCCCCCAGCCGGAACACGACGAATCCTTTGGCGGCTGACTCAAGCAGGAGGGTGGTAGCTAGCCAGGCAGACTTCACGGAAAGATAATTAATCCTTACGCGAAGCCCTACCACCAAGCAGGCTGGCTTCTGTCGCCTCTTACGACACTCTGTTCAGCTAGCATGGGATTGGGGGAGTATTCTAAGCCGCCCCAATACGGTTAAAATATTACTATAAAATAATGTTCTCAAAGGTGTGTGAAGTTTGCTTATCCACACTTGGTTAGCGTGGCGGACCTTTACCCTCATTGTAAAGGAGACACGTGCTAAGCGGTAAACAATTATGGTTGTAATTATATATGTATATAGATACTATTTAAAATTGTTACAAATAATTTATCCGTACCATCCAATTATAAAAAAACATTGACATGAAAAAGATAATGAAATCTTTACGCCCATGTCTAGTTCCTTTCATGGAATGAGATAATTTGTCCGATTCTATACAATTCCCTCCAGAAATAAATTACTTATTAACTTAACAACGAATAATGCGGCTGGGTCTTTGAATTTGATATGTACAATTGTTAAACGTAAAACAATAATTTAAATATTCATTATATGGTAATATCCTTCAAAAGTATTCTAAATGTCTTGAGAGTCTAAGTAGAGGAAAATGTTCAGGATGGATCTGACGTCAACTTAATATCATGCCGCGCCCCTGTGGATTTGCGCCCCCTTTACAGATGACTTAGAAATCAAAATGAACAGCATCTTAATAACGGAATAGGGGTATAATTGAGTACGTACTTAGATATTTAGGGTTTTGTATAGATCCGATGAGGAAATTTAATAATTACAAAATTGCTTTCGTATCTTTCTGTCCACCTATCTTACCCTATTATTTCGAATATACTGGACTGGAAGAAATGGAATTTAATATATTTAGTATTTTCGCTGATCAATCATAGGCGGTCTCCTAAATAAATAAATTCTGATTTCAGTGTTACGTTTCGGAAGATTAACAAAATCCTATTAACACTATAAAAATGTAAATAATGGCCTTATTTTAAGAGACCGCTTTTTATAAGTATACAATTTAAATTAATTTAAAAAGCTTTTTTAAACTTAAAGGACTAACGAAAAAGCGGTCTGGCCACCTGATGTTAAGTAGTCACCATTGCCTATGGACATGCGCCTGCCACTCCAAAAAAGTCGCCAATGCATCGCCTGCCCTGAAGGAGAGCCCTTTTTACAACTTTTTTCGAAGAACCCCATGTCATAGTGCTCCGACAGGACCACCGACGGAAGTTCATTACACATTACATTACATTAATAACTGGCGACTCAAACAATTTAATGGTATTAACGTTCAGAAATTACATAGTAATAGACGCACTAACAATTATATGGCACGCATTGACATACATATATTATCGTAGCCAGAAGTGGCACTGAATGTTATCTTATTTTTAATTTACATTATTTTTCTATTGTAATTTTCAACTTAACAAAATTATATAAAATGGAACAAATATAATTTTAGTTAGCTGTTAAATTAATCTCATTTTATTTAATCGTAACTTGGCCACGGTCAACATTGTTTAACAATCTAACAACCCAAATAATAATTATTTATCCTAATCAGTATTATTGTTAAAAGCGAGTGCCACTATAATATTTTTCATGTACAAAACGTTTCGAATTATTAATGAGATATTAAAAATGTGTAATGTGGTACACTGAATTGGATAATGAATAAAGGACCGAACATTGCATATCTTTAAACAATCGAATTACAGATAAAAAAATATCCTGTTTTCATTAAGCGGCAAAATTTTTGTTTGCTTAAATTATATCTATAATACATAGACACTCTTAAATACATAACTCTTTAATATTTTTTGCACGTTTGAAGATAAAAGAAAACCGTTAAAGTTTTAATTAGATTCGGAAGTAATAGACAAGATTTAAGTAATTTTAAGCCATATGGACAAATATTAGTAGTAATAATAATGTTCTCAATCGAATTTTCGTTTTGATTGATCTATAAAGGTTTGTTAAAAAAAATTGGTAGAGGATGGAAAACTTTTCGTATGTTTTACAAGAACTATATATGTTTATGATTCAAAATATACATAACAGCCTTTTCATTTTATAGTTTATCATGCTATGCCATGATCGTTCGTATTAATATTTCTTTCATTGTAGATCCTTGATTGGATCATCAAATTTGTTTAACCTATAATTTGTAACCCTATAAGGTATTTGTTTTTTTATCGTATGTATGAAACCGTAAAACCTCACGTTCTAAATTCCACATAGGTACGGGTAGCTTACTTTTGAAGTACAGTGAATAAGAAAAATAAAGTAGACATGAGCAGTCGATTACTCTAAGTGCTCCTACACTAGCGGTTAGCCGCAGTGGCAGCTAACCACGCGACCACCCAATTTTCCAGTTTTATGTACACATAACAACCGGTTATGTTACAATGTGTGTGTGTGTGTTGTAACAATGTTACAACCGGTTGTGCGTATAGTACGCACTAAACCACCACAAAATTTCAACCGCGGCGGTTGAATAGAGAGCCGCGGCCCGCTTCGCGGCTAGCCGCCATCTTGTTTATACGCATTGGCGATTCATTTAGCGGTGACCCGCCGATGTTACCCATACGGCGTCTATTTCGTTTATGGACTAACACGCCTTGGCGGAGTTCAAACGCTTAACGCGGTTTCATCTTGGTTAGACAGCCGCTGTTCCAATCGCGTCAGGCAGCTGGTAGTTCAAACGAACCGCCTAGGCGGCTAACCGCTAGGGCGTAGGAGCGGTAACTGGGAAATAAACTCGATTTCTTAACTTTTCGTAAGCTTTGTTAAATTTAAGAGAATCTTCCAATTAAGGCTGAATTGCCTTTGTTTCCTTTTTGAATTTGATTATATTTCCAAGGCAATTTTGGGACAATTCTAATTAGTAGTAGGCCAGGCGGTAACGTTTAAGAATTTTTAAAGAATACACGTATCTAACTATTAATATTATTTAAAAATATTTGCAAAGTTAAAAACTCGCAACATAGTAAGTTAATAACTCGTTTTCAATATCACCTTCAAAAGGTTCAGCGCTCTTTTATAGGGCTTGGAGTTCGTTTTTACAATAAGGTTCCAAAGTTGATACGTGAGTTTAACTATTGGATCTTTTAATCGACGCGTCAAACTTCAGATAATAGGTAAAGAATATTACGGTGTAGAATCTATGATAATCTGTGATAACGTTCCTTGTTTTTGTATATCTGTGCTGTCCATCGCTTAAGGACTGACTTGATTACTGTCTATTACTTTTTGATTAGACTTCAAAATGGCAGGACGTTAACATTTTGTTCTCTAGATATTTTTTTATCGTGAGCCATCTGGCCCGATTGTTTCATTAAATGTAATTATTTGTCATTTAAAATGCCTGCGGACATAGCATACATCTATTTACTGGTAAGTCACAAATATTTTCTAGCCACACATAGTCTTCTATGTCACATCAGTTTGGTATTTTTCAAAAAACATGTGGATTATTCCAGATTTTGATCGGGAGCCGTTATGCTAAAACGCTGCCGCAGTAAGGCGCGTTTATCGCGGTAATCTTTAAAATTTTCTGAAGTGATGACAAACTTTCTTTATTTCTTTCTTTCTTTCTTTCTTTCTTTCTTTCTTTCTTTCTTTCTTTCTTTCTTTCTTTCTTTCTTTCTTTCTTTCTTTCTTTCTTTCTTTCTTTCTTTCTTTCTTTCTTTCTTTCCAGGCTCTATAGGGAGTATGAGACTATTTCTTAATGTGATGTAAGTTTGCTTGTAAGACCGTGATTTGTGCAGTTGTATTCATGAGAATTTTTTTGTCTTTCCATTTAAAATTTACGCAACCTAATGCTGCATAGTTAATAATCAATTCCGGTACTCTCCTGCAAATTCTCGAAAGTGGGAAGTCTGACAATATTGTCATATAGCATATTACTTATATTAAACTTAATTTAAATAAATGATAACCCATATACTAAATAATATTGACTATTATACAAAACCCGCTCATTTACCTTGACATTGATGGCTAAAACCCAAGCAACTGCTACCATACGTACAGCTATATATCATAATCAGCTTCAGATAACACAGATACCCGTATCTTGAATCAGGATTATTATTATTAATAAGCCCGTAGACGGCGCCATTGAAACGGAGATTATCCGGGGAAATATTGCATCTAATTATACATCGGCAGACATAGTAATATTATTTGATGACTAGACAAATCACATACGGTATAATTTTTCACATATGTACTTATTGTATCGAGGACACAATAAATGAAATGCGAAGGAATATCTTATATTTCCAGCATTATGCCAGAAATAGTACAAAGAAGACTTGATAATCGGAGTATTGTACGCAACTGTTTTCGTATTGAGTCGTATCTGTGTACATGCAGTCTCTGGCACGTCATATTCACGTGCTCAGGTACAACGGTGTTGAGACAAACGTTAATGATTTGTAATCCCTAAATTTATAGTACACAACACACAATAAATCCAGTAACATTAAGCCAGATATAGCACGGAGAATATTTATAGCCGACAGTTTTGAGTTTAAATGTTATTCTTTATGCGGCGAATTTTATAGGGGTACGTCAAGCAGATTGTGGGTAAAGTTGTTATTGTCTTTTAATGTTGCCACGTGATCTTGAATAGTAAACGTCGCCTACTGAGGTCCGTGAAATTAATGATATCACCGCCGCGTTCGACACTGCAGAGAAAATATATTAAAAGTATTACACGGTCGATTATAGAATGAGTGTGAAAAGTAGCAGGGTAGGGAATAAATCCTATTGCTGTGGGAATACCACTCAGATTAAATTAAATAGGACGACTCAAAGCCTAGGGACCTCCAATAGGACAGAACAGGACATATATATATTTGTACAATTTTATGGTTTACAATAAAATGTATTTGGATCTTATGAATGTAACTGTTAAAATTTTCGGAAGACTAACTGCACAAAATGTTTTTTTTTCCGAATATTATCGACATCCGTATTTTTTATTAATATAAATTAGCTAAATAATATTTTAAATATTGTTTTTATTTCACGTTTATCTATACGCTAACATTACAAATTTGATTAGTAAAATGTTTGTGTATTTTATAAAATAAAATGTAAAATATACGTCTCTGTTCAATTTCGTGATGTAAATCTTGACGTACTCGGAAAAATGGCCCTCGCGTGAAAAATTATCTAAAAATTAAAATAAAGTACACATTTACAGTAAATGAATAATTATGAATTATGAATAAAAAGATATGGAATCCAATCTAAATATGATTAACGCGTATCAAAGTATTGAATTACATTTAGTATTTAAACCGTTAATGACCAGTTGAAGTGTACGGATCTTTTCTTACAATTGAGAAGATCTAGAGTTTATTTAAACACACCTCAAAAGTCTGTGAAGGCATGTGGTAGCTTAATGATTGCCGCTTGATGTTAAACCAGGGCCGATGGTTAATGTGCCTTCCAAAGCATGGAAGAGCTCAACGAATGTAGGCACTAGCGGTCATCTATCTACAACACTACAGTAGTTGCTTAACTCGTTCGATCACGTACGTTAGGATTATTCAGACTCTGAATGCTTCAGCAAAATTTTCAAGAATGAAACCGAAAACACTTTTATCACATTGAAGGAGAATTCATTGATGTTTTCTCATATCAAAACCTTTTATTTTACGCTCTTTATTCGATGGCTAGATAACAAATATAATTAGACAACATATTGTGAGATTTATTGATTATTCAGATAATTTATCAACATCTATAATGGTCCTGATATTGCCTAACGGTCCACCTCCACTTTGTTCCAATTAAACAAAAATATTATACAGCCTATGTCCATCTGAATTAATGTACTTGTAAATTGATAAATAGAATTTTTCAGACAGGTTACCTACCGGTGTTCCGGAAATTACTTTCCGCATATACACAAACACACAAAATAAGCAATCTCTCTTTATAATATTACTACAGACAGTGATTTACTATGTCTTAAGAAAGTAATCGGTGCTTAAATATATGAGTTAATAAATTAAAATACATAGATAAGTACCATAACAATACTACTATACTACCTTATATAACTCCAACTCAGTGGATTTTTAAAAAGCAAGTGTGCGAATATAATATTACCGGTCTTACATTATAAGCCCAGTGAGTTACAAGAATGTTCTTGAAGTCTGAAATGATAATCATAATTTTTCGGACATTACGCTCTATAATTTCTGTTAATATTTTTTTTAGTAACAATTTGACATATAAACAAGGTTAGTATTGTTAGTCTGGATAAGGTCTCCGAATGCCCGTGCCTTGACATTGCCTTTGTACAGAGTAGTCAGGCCTACCAGCAAACATCTTCAAGATGTTGTTATTACTGTGAGGCAGGCGCTGTAAAAGAGAAGTTGCTTTTTGCGCATGATAGCATAGAAACCATCAGTACATGCTTGAACCCATTATTGTGTTATATGTCATATTTTTCATATTGTTTTTTATACATTTGTGTTTCATATCTATCTAATATATAAAATTCTCGTGTCACAGTTTTAGTTACCATACTCCTCCGAAACGGCTTGACAGATTTTGATAAAATTTTATATGTATATTTAGTAGGTCTGAGAATAGGTTGTTATCTGTTTGTATACCCCTAAGTGATAAGAGGGGTCCACCCCAAATTTTTATTGTTTGGATATATTTATTTTTATTCTTTATAATGTGGCATTAAAAATACATACAACCCTAAATTTTCACCCTTCTACCATCAACCCCTATTTTTTAATAGCGGTATTTGTAATTCAATGATTTTCAACCCAGGTCGATAACTCATTAATTATCACTTGATCAGTTAACCCCGCCAGGCGTCTACCGGTATCACTTCTGACCCAGTAAACAACACGAAGTAGGGATGAGATCTCTTTTATCACTACCTACAGTTTTCGAGTATTATTATTATTGTTTGCGCATCAATCGTAATCGTGACGTTTACAATTATCATTTTACTATTTCAGTGTTATTTTCAAATAAATTCCACATTAATTCATTATTCATATCACACCATGTTTTTCACACGGACAATTATACGTGGCATGCTCTCGAGTGGGCAAACTATCCAGTTTGTTTGTGTGAACTAAAAATGGGATAACAAAAAATATTATACAATCTATTGCGTTAAGGGATTGATATTGTTTTTTAGTAAAATTATTATGATTATCGATATATATGTATAATTAAAAATAACAACATATGCCGGGTCAGCTATTATATATATAATATTTAATTATTGAATACAACAACAAGGGACTTGATAATTTAATATCCTTTACTTTGCATATGAAATGAAAAATGTCAGCGATTTAATTTAACCCTGGTTTGAGGTGCTGAGTTTAGGGAATTTTTTGTAACGTCATTACATTTAGGATAATATAATGCAAATAAGTAAACCTTGTGCGGTATTCTCGTGAAGTACGTTTACCGTACCATATTCCATTCCGCGTGGATTGTGGTGATTTTAACTCAGGGTATTGTGTATGAAGAGATAGTCCAAGAATATATAGTCCTTTGTTTTACTGCGAGTATACCTCATAACATAATTGTTGTTCTTTGACTATTCAATCCACGAATGTTTTTGTATTTTAAGTTTAAATATATATATATATATATATATATATATATATCCAAACAACTAAACAAACTTTTATGTTGAACGTTAATGGCGGATATGTTAAGTTCTTTTATAGTAACATCTATCTCTTAACCCGAAATGGGACAGACTCATTTCCCTGGATGAAAAATATTATAAATAATGTCCCATAGTATGAATAGCAATACTAAGTCATATTTATTTAATTCTTATCATTTATTTCCTGGTGATGCGTGTATAAAGACAGAGAGAAATAAAATCCAAAAAATATGTTTTGTTTTGTATATCGATAGTAAAATACGTATGTACTGATTACTCTGTTACAGTTTTATTATAAGTATTTGTTATGCGGAAGGGCGCGGGCGCGACAACCACCAAACACGCTAGTTAGATATGTACTGATTTATTAAAGAAAATAGATACTACCTACGAGACGCAGCTCGCATGCACACATAAGACTCCTATACATACACAACAGTATTGAACAAAGTTTATATTTTTTACATTTTAATTCCATTGAAATTAAACTTTATATAGAGTCCGTTTATAGAGTCCGTTTATAGAGTCCTATGATTTAATAAATTAATTAATAACCACTTACAGTAAGCAAGTACGTTTTGCTTTTTTGAAAACTTTTATAATTTTACCTTTCAATGTGACATGACGTGTGTCCACTTTTAACTTCGTAAAGGTATTGAAAGCACTTCTACAACGGTAAATCCCCGGGAGATCTAAGTTTTCTATTTCTAGTTCTATTCAAATAAATCGCCCACAAAAGGATTACTTTTTGTTTTATATTTATAATAGTCCGTCTTTATTCCTTTTCTTCAGAGACCATTCATCCATTTACAAAAAAAAACTGCACACGGAACAATCATTTCTAATTTTTTTCAGGCGCTATGTCTTTGTTTTGTTAAAAGTCAACAATCCCCACTAATGGTGGTGGCGAAGTCTGACACGTTCAACGTACTAACATACAAAAAAAAGCCTGTTCACTCTTGTCTTGAAGACTTCCTCATCGTAATCAATCGCAACCGCACGTAGTACGTAGTACATCCTTTTTACGTCAACCTCATATACCTTAAACTATCCTCGCTAATACACAGAAAAAAATCATTATTTCATACTATTTTACATATTGTTCTTTACAATTACGATAAGACTTGAAAGAAATTATTTATATAGTAGCTGGCTTGTGCAGAAGTTGTTATGCAATATATGTTAATATGAATATCATTTTGTAAGTCTTAGTATTCGCTTTGTGGTCGAAAATAAACCATAATCATTAAACAAGATTTCGTTTTCGAAATTTCAATGTTGATTACAATTAAGCTCATTAACATTTACCGAATAGAACAAATACTGGAGAAAATGGTACTGAACTGATCTTTGTCTATTTACATAATATATATAACTACCTGTTAATATGAGTAAATAACTTGTTTATAGTGGCACCTATTATGTCATTCCTATCTATCGATAAACGAATGTATTGTATGAATATATCAAACGATGTTTCCAACCTGTCAAATCGTTTCACAATGTGAAATGTGTAAATTACACGGTCATCTACAATTGTACGATTGACTATATTTTTTTTTTACACAGAATAAGTTAATGCTTGACAACAATCCCACCTGATGGAAAGTGGTGATGAAGTCTAAGATGTTGAACGCACTAACTTATAAGAGCCTATTCACTCTCCTCTCGAAGACTCCCAATTTGTAAGAAGGCGGGAACACCGACGCAAACCAATCCGTCCGTATACGTGGTACGTTCACTACGTAAGGATGGATACCCGCCGTACGTCGAGTTGTTCGATGGAGAAACGGCAATGGAAGAATTACTTCGAATAATTCCTGCGCACACTCTCCAAATGTATCCTATGGAATATCGAGAGACTGGCAAACCTGCGCCTGTGCTCAAGGCTTCGCTGATTGGTTCCGAGTAGATCTGGGTCACCAATAAGCCTCTTTGCACGGTTCTCTATCGAGTCCAACGCTGACAGGTGACATTTAGCAGCACCAGCCCAAATGTGACAATAGTACTCCACACACGGTCGCACTTGAGCTTTATACAGGGTTAAAAGCTGATTCGGTGTGAAGTACCGCCGCATCTTCGCAAGAACCCCTAGTTTCCTATATAATGTTTGATTATATTTATATAATGATAAATAACCCTAAGGTGGAGGACTTCGACACAATTTGACGACTGTTATGTACCGATAAAAATTTGCAAAGACAATTAACATGTTCTCTAAACACGAAGACCTCATGAAAATTTGCCCTTAACAGTCTTCGAATTAACTACCGATCGCGGCCATTTTGCTCATATCTAATATCACCATAGCGGCATGGTAGATACAAACCGTTGCGCTACACATCGCATGATGCGTATGGAAAGATAACAATTAAAAACCTTAAAAATACACGTTACGCACTTGAAACATTTTTTTAATGGACGAAAGAAATATCAGGTTTGTGGCTAAAGAACGGCGCGGCGGCGGCCGGTTGTGCTTTAGCCTTCGAGGTAACGCTTTTTGAATTAATGAGTCCCTCGGTTAGAGTATAATGAAGTGAAGTCATTCTTCTTTCGTTTTATGGAGCAAGACAACCGGCCTCGAAGAATGGGAATGTTCTACTTGTATAGTAACCCTAGTTGATGGGTTGTCAGTGCAATGAAAAAATAATGTTTTTGGAAGTTTGAATTTAAAAACAATTTTACAATGATACACGATGTATTAGTTATCAATTATCAAATGTTTGTTTGCATGTTTTAATCGCGAATTAAGTGAGCTTGTGTTAATCATATTTAATATTGTGTATTTATATGGGCAGCCGTGAATCGCCAACAATCGGCCCTTCTGCTCATTAGGCAGTTTTATCATAAGGTTTAATTTTTTGTGTACTAAAACCGGGAAAAGGGCCAGACGAGAAGCCACGTGATAAATGGTCACAGAGTCTTGTACTTTTACGTCAGCGACGACCTTGTGGAGTACCTGATTAACTTGTGAAGTACTTGTGATATTTCTCTTTCCCATGCACCGATGCAGTTTCTTTGCAGTTAATACCGACAACAAAGTAGACGAATTCAAGTACGGGTAACGAAGAAAGAGGTAAATTATATACTTGGTGACAGGATCACAAACTATGCAACAGCAAGACTTTAAAATATTTCACGTTTAGATTTTGCACCACAAGGGTGGTATAGGATCCAGTGTCCTTCATAATCAGGGTCCTAACTCCATCGATACTTCCGTTGTTGAGCTTAAGTTGACTTAGTTCCGAGGGTGAAACAACTGAACAGCTTTATTCCTGCTCCAAAAAGATACCTTGTACACGAACGCAATCGTTTTTAAGAATTTTATATTCAAACATAATTAAGTTTTTAAGGAAGCATATAATTGCAAGCTATATTTATATCACAGGTTATGTGGTATAAGAAAATACAGCATATATCTTTATGTTGTAATCTTTGAGTAAACACCAGCTGGACATCCAGCCATCCATCCATCCAGCCATCTATGCTTGTAACACGGTTATTCTGACGTCTCAAAATTCGTTTTACGGTTATGTATATTCGATAAAACATCGTAACCTTGATATAATCACTGGCGTTTTTTGGCACACATAATTTTATTTGTTACAACACTCAACTTTATGCGCATCTGATGGACAGAAAACGTGGAAATGGAAAATATATAATAAACCCGGTGGTGGACTTATACAAATAACTCTAAGGTAATGCAGGTTTTCTCACGGTATTTATTTATTTACAAATAATACAAAAGTCGTAAATACCCAAGATAAATCTTATTTAGGCGCACCTAAGTGAAGAACTTCTCCGATAGATAAGGATTTAAAAGTTGATTAATAAGAAAAGGGCTTTAGCAAATTTTTGTTATCCAGTTAATTAGACCTGTATCCAAAATATACAACCAAATTAGTTTAAGGATGTTTTTATACAATCCATATAAATATATTAAATATTTGATTTTAAACTTATAACTATACATGCGTTTTATATTCTTATTTCGATACAATTACACAGATCGTCGTCACGGCAAGGACGGGGTGGTGGGGAGAAGCTTTTGACAGTTGACACTTAACAGAGGCTAATGACAAAGAGGCCTGACAACTTTACGATTAATTATTTTTACTTTTTTAAGTTCAATATCACTACTTACGACACTAATGACACCGTTACGAATGTCTATCGTAATTAATCAGTACACTTAGAATTTTAACATTAATTGTTGAGTATATTAGCAACAATGAGTAAATGCAAATAGTACATTACCAACAATCTTAATCTGATATGTAATACTGTACACATATAAAATGATTTTGCATTTTTAATACGTGGTGTAGTTAAGCTTCACTGAATATGGGAAAATAATAATAAAATTATGTATCGATTATACCTATATAATTGAGACAAAATTTCGCAGTTTTAGTAAATCGGTCAAAATTCCAATACATTCCTCCCCCAATAAATGATTAATCACGAGTAGCAAGCAGCGACAGAATCATTAATTATGACGAAGGAAGGCTAGTCCCGCACAAATATAATTTTTCAGTATTATAAATAAGGAGAACTCGCAAACTGTCATTAAAAGTTACTTTTATGATTAGTACACATAAAAAGACTAAGTTTGTTATATTTTCGTTAATTCTTTACATTTCTTGTTACAGAAGCATATCGGTAATGAAATTACATAAATCATTAATTCAAAAATTCATATTAATTTGTTAGAAGTATAACCCGACAGAGTTTACATTAGTGAATGTTAAGTAAGAGTTCTAATCTCAAGTGGCATACATTTTATGATGTATGATTAAATTCATATAAAAAAAAATCCCAAAAAAGAATACATAAATCATTGATACCCATATAATACTGATTTGCGTGTAATCCATTATGATTTGTAAAATAAAATAAATTTAAACAAACTTTAGGGTTAGTGCTAGCCCTATTTCGACCAATCAATCACTTTATTTATTTACTTTTCGTGAACCAAAAAAAAGAGTAAAAGTCGGCTTATTATAATTAAGAAGCTGCTCCTTTGTTTCTACGAATCTCCTAATTCCGTTTGGATATATGATTGATCATCTCAACTTTCCTGATTAGTTGCTCAATTGGGTTACCCTAATTCGTACATACACTTGGATACAGATTAACTATATTGCCCTTATAGTATCTTATGTTTTGTATCGAACTAAATTTAGTATATCTCTTTTTAATTTAACTATTGTTACCTACGAAATATGTATACATATTGCTTTCATATTGATAATAGGTTTCTTTATATTTTGCATTAATATATGTAAACTAGTGTTGACAACGTATAACTGGCCACTCGTTGCCAACCTGAAAAAGTATATATATAATGTATAATAAAATATTTATTTAACATAGTAATAACATAAACTGTTGTACTTACCTTGCTGAATCTTTAACCTGTAGAAATAACACAGCAATTAGTTAAATTAATTAATGTACCTGCCTTTGTAATAAGTTCTAGTTTATTGTAAATTTAATAAATAAAACCCGATGTCGAGATATATTAAAAAATCTTACGTTTAAATCGTGACATAATCGAACCTCGATCGCGGATATTTATGGCCGTTGCAGACCCGTCGACACACTGAATGTGCATCCGCGCGCAAATTAGTATTTTGGCGGGTCGGTTTCAATTGACCGAATTTTTGGTATTATTCTTCACGAATCTGATCCACCTCCTATCAACAACTAGCTTGCCTCGTGAACATTTCTTTTACAATATGTTTAAAAACAATAATTGCGGTTTAAACATTTATAACTTTAATAGGCGTTTATCGGTTGTACCCTATACAATTGCTCACATTTAGCTCAATTTGGCCTATAAACATTTTCTTTCACAACATTTACTTTTTTCCAACAAAGATACGTAGATAAAAATATTTTAACTAACCGATAAATAAAATTGTAGTCGGCCTGCTATTATAATACAATAAAGATGAATAATGGAATAGATCATAGTGAAATAAAAAAATATATCTATGTGATACTTAATATATTGAATAATATAGTATATTATATTGAATTATACCTACATGCCGAAAATATATAAATAAGCAGACCTTAATACTAAAAACGTTTAAAATGAATTATACATATAAACATAAACATGTAAACTCCTGAACAGATAAGGATGATTTCTGTCTGGGCGGAGGTTACCTAGGACACTTCTTGTATTGGTAATCTGATTTTAGTCTCTTGGCATAAGAAATATAAGTTATACACTTAGTATATCGGAAACAAGTTTTTTGATTTTCATTGATTTTTTAAATTCCCGGTCTAACTCCTCAATTGTAGCTAACACACATACGTAATGGTGTACACAATACGCGGCTGCTGCTAGTGATGTGAATCAAGTGCGGTCACTAGTTGTAAATAAAATACACCAATCTATTGTTGACTATTTTCTATGCGAAGAATAAAAGTTTTCAGCTTAATTTGTAACAACTTAATTTAATTACGTAGCCTGCAGCGCCAGCTACAGCGTGTACAACGTAATATATTTAGGTCGTGCAAAAGTAATTACAGCTGCACTTTAAGTGCTATACACTTCAAGAATAAGAAGTTTTATGGGGACAGAAGTACTATTTATGAAGCTATTGTGTTTCTGTAATGGTTTTACTTAACATTTTAATACATATTTATACCAAACTTCAACGTTTTGTTTAAAATATATGTTAACATAGATATACTGATAATAGGAACTATTGTATAGCTGAATATTATGGTAAGGAATTACCTGGCAAAATTCGCACGCATTTAATTCAACGCACATATTTACAAAATCAGGATTTAATTTAGGTAGCAATTGAAACATCTCTAATAGGTATGAGCGAGATGACATATCCGGTTTGGCTCTAGCGGGAAAGAGAAAAATAAGAATTAGATTTGTGTTACGTCTACTTACTATCCCATCTATGTTTAACACGCAGTGATGGATCTTACGTAATAGTGGAATTATAAAACGGTACATCTATCCTTACTCCTGGCACAACCGCTAAATAACCGACAGTAGCAAGAACAGTTGCAGTTTAATTAATTAAGCTTTTATGAGACATGTTTGTTACGATCATCAAACAATCCTTCAATCCGAAACATACTCCAAAATACCACACTCTATATTTTGTAAATTGATTATAGTGAGATACATATGAATTTAGTAATTATTGAATTGTGTTTATCACCACAAAAGCAGTAATTGTTAAACTGCTGGACTGAGGTCGCCTTGCACAATGTGAGGGCTAAATTTCAGAGTCCACCACGCTGACCGAGTATATAAATTAGACTTCACATACCGTTGAAAATATTAAAGAGAACTGTCAGGTGTTCAGGTTTTCTCGCAATGATTTTCTAATGTTTTGCTTAGCAGGTAATTGGGGAAATACTAACACACATAATTAAAAAAATATATAGATGTGCGAAAAATCAATTCCTAGGTGTCCATGTAGAAGAGCAACTTTCAGGCCTTTTAAAATGCTTATATTATTATGCTTGAATTGGCCTAAATTAATTATATGTCGTCAAAGTAACAAAAGCAGAAGAAAAATCGTATAACAGAAATTTGCCCTTTGAGTTGTTGTGTGACTAGTTGTGGGTTGTTGTATAAAGGGTACAATTGTAGACAAAATACAAAGAGTATAATTTGCTTCTGAGTTCTGTGCTTTTATATCTTCTTTTTGTATGAAACAATTTTTTTTGTATATTTATGTATATGCTGTATTAACAATAGGTTACAAAATCAAGATTGTTGTACAGAATACGCTTCTTCTTTTGAGCTATTCAGAGTCAATGGCCGAAAAAATTTTATAGTCTGTGCATATTTTATTTATGTTCTGTATCAAATAACAATGAATGGCTAAATAACCGTGGAATAAAATGTTTTCTAAGGCGCCATGCAGGCCGATATATAAATCTTGTTCCACCATTAAATTTCGTGTTAAGCTCGGTTAACCAGATGTGAAACCAGTGAAAATGAGTAATGGGATTATGACCCCAAGTAGATAAAGTGGTAAATTAAAAAAAAAAGGACGAGCTCTGAAGTTTTGCGTTTTGCGTTCGTACATAAGTAATCGACAACTTTATATCCATAAAAAACAAAGAGCACGGAAAGTTGAACGATAGGTTCCAGGTAACTTTTCCGTGAAAACCTCAACTTAGGTTTATTGCTATGAAATATTTATGAAAAACTTTTACGGAAAACTTACTTGTAAAAAGTTCTCTGTTACTTCGATACTTTGTTATCTTCTGGGTGCTCTCGCTAAGTGCAAGCGCTTAACGCTGGTTTAAGTCTTTTTTATGCCCACAGATAAAACTGTGGACGTAAAAAGACATAGTACTTTGAACGTGTATAAGAGAGAAATAGGAACAAAAAGTAAGGAGCAAATTAATGTCACTTTGTGTCACAATTTCTTCGGATATGTTTCTTTAAAAAGGTGCTAAGTAGATCCCATAAAAATTTGCGTGAACTTACGACAACCTTCGATAAAATCGAATCAAATTCAATTTATTACAATTAAAACTCTTGAAATCTAAGTAAGCGTATAATCTACGTCAGCGAACTAGTGATTTGAAAGGAGCAGGAATCGCTTTATTTCTTATTCAACATCAAGTCAAAATCAATAACAAATCAAAAATCAAACGAAAATTTACCATAAAAATGTATATATATCTAGTTCTAGTTTTTTGTATACTTTTTGTTTTGATTTGCCCTTATAATAACATCATATGTTACGTGCATAAATAAGCGTACTGCTTACATTAAACATACAAATGAATATGTTATTGTAATTCCAATTCTTCTTTAGTACTTTTATGTTCATGATTTTGTTTGTTTATTGACATCTTTGTACCTGTACCTGTCAATTTCTGTAGTGTGGTTCACGAAAAATAACTGCAGATATCAATTACCTTAAAATATAAAAAAATTGATCGTTTAATAAGTTCGGTGTCAGCAGGGCCAGATTTTTATTTGCTAACTACGCTTCAGCCTAGAGTGCCCTAGATCCTTGAGATCAAGAGGGGTCTACATATAAATTTGTTAGCAAAATTGAAATTACACTATCATAAAAAAAACAGAACACTACAACACTGAACTGAACCAGAGTGGCAAATATTGTCGTACCTAAAAAAAGACAACGAGAACGATTGAAAAAAAGCCTCATAAGTGTAACAGCCTAGGGCATCTTTTTTTCTAAATCCGGTACTGGATGCCAGTATCTTGATACTTTAAAGACACAAGAATGTGTTCTGAAATCAGACAAGCATATTTACAATGGAAATTACAAGACATCAAAAACGATAGTATAAGAGATAAATGGCAATTAAGTAACAATAAACTTTTGCCTTAAAAATGAAGAGAATTAAAAAATAAGCTAACACAATATAACTGGTTTTTGAGTTGTACCGGAAAATATGTTATTCTTACTGGCGACTACATATATCATGTATGAAATTGATGAATTTGCTGTAGCATCACTTAGAGATAAAAATTCTTCGGTATTGTATTATCCCCATTTGAAGTTTGATTATAAAATCTACTCTGAACTGGGCCGCCGATCATTGGAATATACGTCCTCGGTACTTATCATGCTTGTTTCTCAGCCCTCACGAAATTTAAGGACAGGAATGATTGTCGATAACTTTTATTGCGTTATGAAAATGGTATGTAACCAAGATAGAACAGAATGATAGTATTAGGTACTACTCCTCAGGTCCTAAGATGCTTTAGCTTAAGTGTCATTTGCCCCCACAGTCTTCTTTTATGTTAGCTAAGGTGTTCCGCATAAACATGGTGATCAAGATGTGCTAATTGGATTTGTAGCACGATCGTTAAAGACACAGAAGCTCGGAGTACGCGCCGCTCGTCTAGTTTTAGGCTCTTTTCAATTATTACTTTCGATGTGCGGTGAGTACTTGGACTTCCCAGCAAAGATTTCTGCTGCTGCATTAAATTCCAAGTCTTATAATTTTTACTGATCAAATTGGTTAAGAGTGCGTTCGCGGCTCCTTTTTCAATTACAAGAAAAAGTCTATGCCTTGCAGATGGACGTTAACGAATCTAATCCAAACGATTATAAATATTTGTTTAGATTTAATGCTTATTTATTGAATGATATACATTTTACTGCTTTTGAATATACACTATGTTTATCTGTAGTAAAGGCAAAAACATTAAGTATTTTGATATCTGGTGGGTGTATTGTTACCATTTGATACCGGTTATTACCCGGGATCATCAATCTGATTTAACTTTGTATACTTGCGATATATGCAGGCAATGTATACTTTGACGATGATTCCGCACAGCACACGCTGCAGTACTGCCCAGCATAGGAGTCTCAGCGGTGAAACCTCGTCGAGAAAGTGGGCCCGGATCTCTCCTCGGCGGCTATAGTCAGGGCGATGGTTCAGCGCAGAGAAGCCTGGGACGGCATGATCACGATCTGCAACGACGTAATGTCTGCAAAGGAAGACGCTGAACGAGCTAGGGAGCGCGCTGAACCCACGCGGAGACGGAGTCGCTAGAGACGTACATAACGTCCTCCGACGCGGTGTCCCTGTAGCCTGGGACCAGAATAGAGTTACGGTATCGCCTGCCTGCCGTAAGAGGCGACTAAAAGGGGGCTTCCGGGGTCGTGGGCGGCTAGGGTGGGAGCCCGAACCGTCCAGCCAACGACCCCGGGAAGGATGTCCTTATGCTTGGCCGCATACTGGCGTAAAACCAGGAAGCAAGGGGTGTAGTCCGTCACCCCGAGCAGAGTCCGGCGAGGTACGCGCTCATAGGACTCCGGTTGTGTTCCGTTGGAGATCCCGGAGTCCTATCACAGCGCTGAGGAAGGCCACCGGGGGGGTTTTAGTGCGGTAAAAATCCCAAATACCCCGGCGTCGCTCCCACGGCACCGGGTACCTTTTGAAGGTTTCCCCCTCGACAACAAAAAAAAGGCAATGTATACTGTAATAATGCATGTATTTATCCACAAAATTTACCAATATTATCTATTTATTACTGAAACTGATTTAAACATATAGGTTTTTGAATAGTAATTACTTTCTTTCTTACCTTCTTATCATTTCCTAGCCTACAACGCATTAATGATACCTTTGGTCTTGCTGATGTCCATGGGCGACGGTGACCACTTACCATCATCTGCTCGTTTGTCGGCTATTGGCATAAAAAAATTGTTACATGAAAATATCAGCATTTATTCAATTTAATTTACGTAGTTAATAAAACATTGAAGCGGTTTTGATGATAAAAATAATTTCGTCTGAAAGTTTTATATGTGTGGTATATACAATCACACATGCGCCACGATTATCTTTGTATAGATGATAATGAAATGTAGACGTTTTTCATATTTATATTACAAATGGTAATCACGTCTCATGAAAATACGGCGAGCAGTTTTTGAGGTTATCGTGTTCCTACAGACAATCGAGGACTCTTTTAGGTTATATGAAAAATTTTAATACATATAGAGAAAAAAATGGCTTCTCATGTCCAATGAACCTTCTACTGGATAATTTCTTATTAAAATCCGTATAGTGTAGTAAAAAACAAAGTGAAAATTATATATATGTAATGTTTTTAAATCTTCATCCAATTTGTACCTTTCTAGACTTACAAACTCTACAACCTAACTAGTGGGTGTACGCGACTCAGGGTTTTAATTTCCGTTCAGTTCTTCCATGTTTATTAAACACATTTTTTTTATGTTAATAAACAACAAACGAGCAGACGAGCCACCTGATGATAAGTGGTCACCGTCGCCCATGGACATCAGCAAGACCAAAGGTATCACTGATGCGTTTTCGGCCAGGAAATGAGAAGAAGGTTAAAAAGAATGTACTGGCTCTCAAGCCCCCAGCCGGAACACGACGAGTCGTTTGGCGGCTGACTCAAGCAGGAGGGTGGTAGCTAGCCAGCCAGGCTTCACGGAAATATAATAATAGCAGTAATAATATTAATGACTTAATAATAATACTGATAATATAATCCATACGCGAAGCCCTACCACCAAGCAGGCTGGCTTCTGTCGCCTCTTACGACACCCTGTTCTGCCAGCATGGGATTGGGGGTAGTATTCTAAAGCCGCCCCAATACGGCAAAGTTAATGGCACTTTTAATAATGTAATATTAAATAACGCGGATAAGTAAATTACTTTAAAAAAGATTTTACGTATTCCCGTACGGTAACATTTGCGTATATCCAATCCTGTAAACGATATAATTCTTTATAGTGACATACAGTGAATGCCTAGACTCAATACTCAGTTTTAATTGTATAGTTATTTCAAGAGCTAGGTGCAGCTTCAAGACAACTAGTGTACATGTTGAGTATCATTATTTTATCACGCGATTATCGTTCCGGCATTTTGTTAACTGAATTCTACTAACTAGTTGCCATTGTGGCACACAATAATATACGTATTACGTATTCTGTTTTCTATAACCATGTCAACAACTAATCAAATTATTGATTAAAAATTATTATTTAAAATATCTTTTTAATCAAAGACATTATTAATATCTTTAAATGTAATACTTAAACACATAGTCCTTGCGGAATGTCTGTATCTCGGGTGGTACGAACGATAGATAGGTACGACTCGTACTTGGCTATATTCTATGATTCTAGTAAGATTTCGAAACGGCTATCATAGCATGCCGCGGTTATATTTGGCATGGATGCAACTCTGATAAAATTACTCGTGGACATAATCCCTCGTGATTTATAATATTGCATATACTGGAATTTAATGATTGTACTTATTGTAATTCTTAATATCATTATAAATTATGTGTGTATACATATAACTCCAATAAATCTACATATATAAAAATCTTCATAACACCAAATGTTGTTGTAATGGACAACGACAAGGTTTGGTTATTATGTAAATCTATTCCTGATTAGACAAACTCATAACATCAGTTTACAAATTTTATCTGTGCTTACATATTTTCTCGCTCGTGGATTGTACCCCGAACCTTGATTGAACCTTGTTGTGAATTAGTCAAGTAAGATTTGAAACGGCTTGTTTACTCTGTATTGCTCTGGCTATTGAATTTTATTAGATTGTATGTTTTAGTGTTCTGTTTATTAAAAATATTTTTATGGAGACCAATAAATTTTTATATTATAATGGTATAACAATTACTATCTTAGATCAAATAAAATTAAGGGGCTCGTTGCAAGGGGTTTATATATATATATATCTTTATAAACATTCTAAATGTTTAGTTTTTAAATATTATAAGGAATTGTAACTCACACGCACGCAATAAGATTTGTTTCACTATCTTTACAGACTGTTATCATATAGAAAAATAGTCATTAGCGACAGAAGAAGAAGAAGACCGTGAATTATTGTGCTGAACGTCTCGAACAAAGCGTCTTCTATAGTCGTTGTCAAGATATAGTACCCTTACTGTTTTAAGTTGGAACGGAAGTTTTTGAACACCAACCTCATGTTATAGCGGTGCATTACGAGCATGGGCGATTGGTTTGAACTCAAAGTAAAGACGCCGTAGATTTTACATACAGCTGTTTAGAGAAATCGAATATCCATTTATTTATACACATGTTATATATAATGTGGTCGCACCTCAGGCAAGGCATATGACGACTCTACCGTCTACAAAATACATGAGTAAGGTAAAGATAAAACTTGTTACATTTTTTTACAAATAACAATAACAATAATAATAAATTTTAATATCAAAAACTAATATTTTTATTGTATTGTAAACAGTGGTTAAATTAGAATTGTAATAATAAAACATCGTTTCTAATTTTGTTTTGATCGACATAAAAACAATGAGTCACGTCATTTTAAGCGCCGGACGAGTTTATTCATATTCCCTCTGAAGCATTTGACACATTTTTCAATTTAGCGAGAGATTGGGGGTGACAAACCTTTACTCGAGAACTCGCCTCGTAGGATAACAATTTAATTTACTCTCACTTATAAATTTAAGAGGATATATTTTGAAACTTTAAAAGCTTAGTATTAAACAAATTTATATTCAAGGGTAAATAGTTTATAACAAAAATGCTTCTGGTTTACAATCAAAATATTTTGCAATTATTATAATAAAATAAAATAAAATTTGCAATAAAATAAAATACGGTACTTAATTTTATACGGTAAGAAAAACAAACGAAAACGATATGAAAAACAGAGAAACTTGGTGTGTAAAAAATAAGCGGTGAAGAAATGAAGTACGAATGAATTAAAAGGTAATGGTATCTTATAAGTTAATATGGAGTAATATATAATACTAATACCAAAACTAACAATTACGCATAATTTAAATAAAAATTGTATAAAGATGCAGGAAAAAGCTAACAATTATCAAAAAGAGAAACAGAAACAAAGCTAGATGTATATAAACGTGATATAGAGTGCGCTTTAACTTGCCTTTTAAATAAATTAACAACAGGATCAAATCATAATAACGAAGGTCAAGACAATGATACAGGTAGCGAGTTACAGAAACTTTGAAAGCAAACAAAAAGGGTTTATTCATAGTAGTTAGTAGAGTGGAAATTAAGAAAGAGTGCTTAAGGATGGTTTAGTAGTAAAAGGGACATCATGTTCTTTAAGATATTGTAGTATTAAAGGACTGAAATTATGCTACTGCATACTGCACCTTGAGGCCCAAATTTCCCCACGTCGCACACGCCGAAAAGGTTGGTGGCAATGGAAGACCTCAGTTACAATTACATACTACACCTACACCCAGGACAGAAGTATATGAGTATTCCGACGAAGAAGATTAGGAGCCAATCCAACTTGACAAGAAATTCCGACAGAAGATCATAATTGCTTAGATTGAGTGTTATGGATAATGTCCTTAGTTAAAACAGGGTATTAGATTATCTGCATAATAAAAAATTGTGAGCATTATAGTGAGAACTATCGTAATATTGAGATAATTAAAGGTATGTAGTATAACCAACAAATATATTATTTGGCAGAAGTGACCAAACTCTTTTATAACGAAGCCTAAGAAACATGTAAAGATGCGTCTTTAAAAAAAAACTAAAATTGTAAAATTATTGTTATATTTGAAAGTGTCAGGAGGCCGTTTATACCATATTATTCTCGTATTTATTATAGGGTTGATGGATAACAATGACAAAAGATAAGAAAAAAAATAGCTACCAATAGTTTGTTTGCTTGCATAGCTCACTGAAAATGTAATATGTGCATACTTACTTTGTATACACATAATTTATCCATAATAATCATCACTTTCATAATTATTATCATTTATATTATCAATCGCTTCGTAATAACTATTAAGTTTAATTTTAAAAGGTTCTAATTTAGAAATTTTATTACATATCGTGCGATCAAAAAAACCCTTAAAACTTTAAGAAAATTTATTCTATTAGATAAATTTTTATTGTAGTGGTTTTTTTATGAACGTAAATTTTTACTTAAATAAAGAACAATTTATAAAACTATTTAAAATTAAACATTCAATTATGAAATTTTTACTCGCTTAGGGAAATGTACAAGCAAACCACAAGTCATCAAGAGAACTGTAAATTATATGCCATAAATTACGAACCTATCATTATGAGACAGTCTCGTATAATCTAGATCCTTGGCATCCCTATTGAAACGCAATGTCGTTTACATATTCAAACGGGCTCAAAACAAGGCAATCAAGAGAGCGCAATTAATAAAGGACTGTATAAATCACAAATCATTTACGCACTTGGTTGAATTTGGGATAAATTCGAAACATATAACTAAACAATATATATCTCAAGAAAGCTTTATTTACATGGTTTGAGATATAAGTGATGTGACTCCATCCGGATATCTTTAGGTCCATGACAACATCTTATTCCCCAACTTCCCAAATTCGTTCGGGTTGAATACATTATAAGCCCTTAAGAGCTTATTACATACTAATTTATCGACATAAGCACTTTAATGAATACCCTAAACCCAAAATGCCGCGAATGGCAACCACTTTGATATTTATTAGGTCAAAATTATGTTTGATAAAATGCTAAATTCTTTGAATCTAAGACACTTACATATTTACAAAATATTTGATTCTTAGGTCTACCAAATAACAAAACAAAGTGTCCTAAATTGTAGGCAAAAAGAACAACAATCACATAAAGAAGGATAAATCGATTTAAAAACAACATTGCAAGAATGATTCCAAAATTATCAATTAACCAATGCTATACCTGACACAGTATAACTCTTAAGGTTTTTGGCATAATTGAATATAAATTTAATAATAATTTTAAGCTTTAAAGATGTGAGAATCTTAAAACTTAATCTAATTTTAATCAGTTTGGTTTTTCCAGAGAAAAAAATATCACTCATGCAGGCACTTTTTAAACACCTGTTTGAAGCTTCGGAATGCAAGCAGAATGCTATTGGTAAAATCTATAACCTTCCAAAAGCGTTCAATTGCTTTGATTGAAATATTTTAATAAATAAACATAAAGATAATGATGTCTGAACACAATCAGTTATATTTAATATGCCTTATAAAATCTTATATTTCAAAGTAATTACTTATCAATGGAAAACAATCCCGAGGAGCACACATAACCATGAGAATGTCCCAAGGATCAATATATTAGGAACGCTGCTATTTTTTATTTATCAATGATTTTCCTTTTTTTATTAGGGATTCGAATAAATCTATATTGTTTGCTACTGGCACCTTAATTTTTGAAGTATAGTAGAAGAAATATGTTTCGATGATGTAACTACGAGTATAAGGTTTCGCAAGTGTTACACTGATTTCCATGTGCAACTTACGCTACTTGATGTAAGACACGTTGGCTCAACTAACTACTTATAGCACAGTATAATATCGTCTGGTTTGTTGTTTTGGGACTCAGCTACTGATATTGAGTCACTTTTTATATTACAGGAAGCGGTACGCCAGTACGAAGTGTGCCATTTACAAATTCAGGCCCAGGGAGTCACTTAAAGATCTTTTTAATGAAATCAATACATTAACTGTTGTGTCACAATATATCTCCGATCATATTACGTATGTTAAAAAATACTCTGATAGTTTTCTTAAGAAGAGTGATGTCCACAACATTGATATTAGGAATAAGACTAAACTGATTGTACAAATTTTCAGACTTAGCAAATCTGGTGGCTCTTTCGTGGATAGATGTGTGAATAGTTATTATGAAATTCCGATAGAATTGACAGAAATGCCATACTGAATTAAAAATTCACGTCAAAAGCATTCTTCTGATAAAATTGATTACAAACCAGATGATTACTTTAAAGCTGCTCCTACTAAAAACTGTTTGGACGTGAGTTTAATATACCTATGTAGCCATAAGTAGTAGTTAATAGTGCTTTTTGTGAATGTGAGTAGAAAAAAAACATCTTGGAGCCTCTTGCCGCTTCTTCTTCCAAAACACAGACGGTAGGGATTTGTTGACTTTCGAAAACTAATTGTAAAAATAACTTTTGTTTTATTTCATTTCATTTAATAATTTCAATTTTTAAAATAATTTTTCAAAAAGAAGCCGTGGTAATGGTAATTGCCTTCCGCATACATAAAAACTCAACGAATTCACTCTCTTTATAAATCCTATTTGTATATATATTTTATGTACATGGAAGTACTTAAAATGGGATAGTTAACTGTATGTCGAAAATTGTCATAAAAGCTTTACGAATTAAAACTAATTATCAATATCGATATATAACGATAAATAGAAATACACATGCGCTGGAAACATTTCCTTCAACATTGACGGTATGCAAAACCGGTGAATTCGTACATGGCCGAAGTAGTGAACCAATTATTTAATGTGTCCCATTGCAAGGCCCGCGTCTAGCTGGAAAGGTAATGGATTGTCAGTGATAATATTCCCGTACGAATCGGTCGCAGCACTGCTGTTAAATATAAATTTCACTTTATTATTCGAATGTACCGAGTGATCGGAGAAGCATATTTTTGTTTTAAATGACGTATAATTGCCTTTTTACATCCTTTTACTACCGTGTTTGGTCTGTTGTACATTTTTACAAAATTGTAACTTTGGCCGCGACTAAAGACATAAAGACATCGACACTTTCCTATAACCTATGTAACTTAGGCCGCGACTAAAGATCTTCTATCGACACTTTCCTATAACCTATTTATCTCTGATGGTTAACTGCCTTTTTTGTGTGAATTTCCTTATCTTTATTTTTCTTTGGTAAGCAGTAGGTCTTTGCCTTTTCTTTATTATTTTCATGAGATAAATACAATTATTTTTCTGTTTGTTATAGCAGCTTTATTCTGCGATTTTGTTCGTCATGACATAATTTATGTAGGAGTTAGTTATAATAGAAATGAAAAGTAAGAACTATTAGTTAATTTTGACAAAATGGCGGACACTACTATTTTAATATTGATTATTGACATACAATACCCTGTTAAAACCTACCCTGTACGTGAGTACCCTGGTTAAAACTTGTTTCTTTCCTTACATCCCAAAGTTAACTCGCAGAGAGTGCTTATAGCTTGAAGTCCGCATTTATAATTTTAAATTTGTATGGTTAAAAAGATTAAAATAAACGAATAAAACTTAAATGTTCAGTCAAATAACCAAATATTTATTGCAGCGATAACTGAGTAATCAAATATTGCATCGGTGAAATCCGTTGTTCCATATATTCTGATACGCTTTATAAGATTACTCCTCATATAAGAAATTCATGTTTATCAAGAATATTTGACGGAAAATTTATAAAACACCGATGTGCCATCATGTAAAATACATTCGATTTGTCTTCATTACTCTTCTGTGTCGAAGTTTATTCATGACATTATGGCGTTGATAGAATTATTGTATAATAGCGTGAGATGAAAATTAAATTGGAGTTATGACTATGAAAAGTTACACAAAAAAAATTGTTTATTATAGATTCCGCTTGGCGGTTCTACATGGTCACGTCGTAAAACTATCTTACTGCTTGTCTAACGTATTTTATAAAGAAGAGAGTGACAAACATCTTTCTTGATATTTGCCAAGAAATAACAGTTTTCTGTTATCTGATTGTAATATAATAAACTTGCAAACTTTTTGAATACTTGTTATTTTTATGTAATGTACTATTTAAAATATCAGAATAATTTATGATCTTATTTTTTCCGGATCAAATTTTATAAATTTTTCAGGTATTTTTCAGGTTCAACAATCTGTTATTGTATTAAAAATAGCTTTTTAAGAACCAGTAATCTGCCCTCAGATCACTTTGGAGAACGTGACCCTAAATATAAACAAATAAATATTTTAACAAAAGAAAAACCGACATCAATTTGAAGAGGTATTTTTTTTGGTTTTATCTCGTATTTTTCACCTTAGTGTTTATACTATAAAAGGAGTATTTTCTCTTCAAATTTTGGTCCTCTCAAACAAAACATGTATTTTCCAAATCAATTAATACTCGTAAATGGTGGAGTTCTGAGGTTCTTAAAAATTTAGTACAAACTAATCGAGACTCTTTTCCTTTGTTGAAGTCGGTTAAAGAGGGCCATTGAAGGGCCGTTAATTTATCATGAATTATAATTATGAAATATTATCAATTGAATGTCGTTATTATTAGTAATAATCGCTTCTAAGGCGGAGATCTGCCCCAATGCGTGTCAGTACTTTGTATCTCTGTCTTTTAACAGCCATGTTCCACTCTTTCCAACCAAACATCTATTATTTGGTCATCCCCTATTTCTTGAGCTTTCTCTTGGTGTCCATTTAGTAGTTTTCTTATTCTATTTATTATTATTCATTTACATACTTGTCCGTCCTATTTGAAGTGAAGTACGCCTGCTCTATATTTGATATTTGTTACTCTTTTTTTCCTTATTACAGTGTGTCTTATCTAATCCCAAATTCAAAATATCTGAGAGAAAATACAAAGAAAAATGAAGAGGAATCTTTTCTTCATGCAACTCTATGTGCAACTCTGAAGTCTCCTATCATTTTGTTTTTTTATATATAATAACCATGGTCCTTGCTATTGTCAGTCGTATTTGTAATACCTCATATAATTTAACTTTCTGCGAGAAATTCTAGCTATTGGTAAAAACTATATGAAAATTCGTCCAGTAGTTCTTAAGATTGAGACAAACAGAAACACTGTTTCATAATTTACAAAGTATGTTTTCTAGCACACATAACTAATGTAACTGAGTTGAGCCTTGGTATTATTTGGGGTAAAGTATCCATAAATGTTCATTATGTATTTTGTCAGTAATATAGGTATGTGAATATGTGTAGCTAAATGGTTATTGCTGGACTAAGAATGAGCGCAATCTTCAGGGTCTAGACGTTTTATTGCTCTCTTACCATCACGCACCACTTTATTGCCGAAGGTAAGCGAAGATTTACTACACCTTTTGAGTAAATCATAGCGAACTCTTAGAAACTTCTATGTGATTGTTTTTTTTTTGTTATTCTTTATTTTTTGTTACATTTAAGACGAATCACGTATAAGGTAGGTATTTTATTAATATCATACAAATATCAAACTTATTTCGCTCACTTAAGATTAATTTTTTTAATATCGTCAAAAACAATGGATACAAGGATGAAACTAACTTGTTATTTTTGTACTTCATTAGTTAGATACACCTGAACTTGTAATATATCGAACGAGAAAAAAGATCAGTAGCTATTTTCTGATTACAGGACGCATTGGTTTTAATAAATTCTTATTTAGTAAAATGAACGCAGGAAAGTCTGCTACAAGTAAAAGTTTTGTAAAATAATTAATTAATTGTAAAAATTTTGAAAGTACGAGTTGAAACGTAATATTTCTTGTTCCGTTTTGTAATACTTAAATTCAATGAATTTGTAACAATACATCGTATCCTGAAATTGTTAATTCAATTACTAAATCGGTACTGATCAATTAAAAACCAGTAAACATATATTGTGTATCATTAACGTAACATTACTTCTTGTTTTTTAAAATCTAAATTCAGAAAATTTAGAATTGAAATCAAAAATATAATTATAATTGTGTATACAATATACCATACCCTGAAATTGTAAATTAAATTAGTACTAATACATCTAAAAATCAGTAAACATTATGTTGTAAGTATTTGCGAATTTTACTGAATAAAAATGATTTACGAAGTATCACCATTGATATTGACTTCAGGATCGCTCATTTATTTCCCATACTTATTTAAACTAAAAGATTACAGTTTTAAATTGAATGAGTCTTATTCGAGCAGCAGACGTTTTATCGTTCCAAGGCGGCGAAATAAATCAACTTGTCGATTTATATTCTGCTTCAGTATTTTTTGCTTTAGTAAAATTTAAATATCTTAAAGGACTCCTAATACAAAACGGAAAGGAAATGTCACAGGATACGGAGTCCTGAAAGACCTTTCTTCTTGCAATCGCAAAGTGTTTCTTCATAGCGATAAAAACTGTAAAGTCGTCTTCGAAATTATTATTGAATTATGATGTTACAATGTTAAGGTTCTAATTCTATGGTTCCGTAGTTTTATAAACGCAGAAAAAGGTTTTTAACTAGATGCAATAAAAATAGTCAAGAATATGTCGAGATACGGCATTGAAAGATTCTGTAGTCGGGACGAATAATGTGTTTTATTTTACCGGCATCAAAAATGAGATTATATTTTACAGTTATTTTATATAAAAAAAGCTATTTAAAATTTAGCACAACTGAAAACTCACAACGTAACAACAATAATATCTTACTCAAACCAATTTTCTTTGAGCGCATTTTTTGAGCTTTAGGTATTGCTTAAATTGTTGTCAGGATTACTGACCTCACTTTTAAAAAGTAAGAGAGCAAGGACCACTATTCACGACATTAGGAGTGTCTTTATTTCATAAAATAATACTCTAATAAAAAAGTTAGTTTGAAACTTCTATATATTTTTATCTTCTGTCGACTTAACAATTATAAGATATGCCTCCGTACACTGTATTTTTTATCCTTGAATGAAATCACTTCCAGGTGTGTAACGCCACCCACTTCAAATTTTTTTAAATCATAATTTTACCGTTCCGTTGTAATAGCTGTTTAAACATATTTTTCTTATTTTGTATGCATAGTAAACAATTTATTTCAGATAAATAGGTGTGTGTGCAAGTTAACAATTATGAAGGTATTGAAATGGATTTGGATATAATAATGTAATTATTTATGAAAAATAACTTGGCGATGTTTTATGAACTGTGTCAGTATCGTATAACTATGTCATCTATAAAATTGAATTCATAAACAAGTTATTAGTGAAGGAAGGTTATTGCTACTTATATACGTACGACATGCGCTTTATCGCAAATTATGTCGTAATGATAAAGTATTACGGTTTTAGCCCCCCTCATTTCTGAAATGACATCCGAATGGGAACATTATGGGCTGTGATAATGTCTCTAGGGTAGACATTCCAGGCATACCTTAATCTTTTTATTTATGAACAAGGAGATTGTCGATTTCAAACAGAGCGATTTAACTTACTAAGGGTTGTACAGGAAACTGTCATGACATAAATACTTTTTACGAAAACAATGATGACACAAATTGCTATTTTTATAATACTCTTGATTTGTTGATGTTTCTAATAAACGATTCAAAAATATCCAATTACTTATACTAGCAGAATTCTGTCGAGCTCAATTTAAAAGATAGTTTCGATTCAGATAAGCGGATACGATTGAAAATAAGGCACCTTCCTCACTACTAGATATTAGCGAAAACATTGTTATATCATCATAACTAACGATTTTTATCTCTTTCTGCATTGGACTGACTTTATAATTATATTTTTATACCCACTTCATTAGCAGCATTTTGGTGCCTATCGTACTGTATAATTAATACGTAACAGATATTTGACTTTGCATACATGCGCAATATCAGAATATAATAAATCAACAATTGATCTCAAATAAATTGTAGTTCACAGTTTTAGAAGTTTACAGTACCTACTTAACAGGTGGACTGTTTGTGTTTGTGATTTAATTTGTTCAAAAAGGGACGGTCACATCAATATTGTTAATTGTGAAATCTACATACATGACTTTAAGAGCCAGAATCTACATGATTTTAAGAGCTACATAAAAGTCGAAGTTTTTTTCTACTTTATATGATTACTATATTTTGTTGCATTGTATTCTAGCAAGTAATAATTGATAAGAAATAACACATTTATTTCGCTATATACCACAAAATACTGTAACGTTGCCGTATAATCATAATAAAAAAGTAATTAGAACTACAAATTTGGATAAACAATGATGCAGTACCCAGAAGATAACGATAAATAAGTCATAATAGGTGGAATTTGTTTTTCTCGAACTCGCCAGATGACGAGTAAAGCACACAGGTGACGTGCTGTGTGTACCATTTGCCATAAAAATACCCATAAAAATACAGAAAATTACAAATTACTAATAATATTACATTAATTTCCGTAATAGAATTTAACCATGGACCGAAAATCAATAGCATAGATGTCTGTTAAATGTTTATTAATTAATGTTACTAATAATTTGATTTGTTTAGCTTAATCGCTTACAGTAAGACACTAAAGAATAGAATAGGAATTGTTCGTCAGGGCACAAAATAAATGTACAATGCTACATTGACAAATCCTGAGCACACCAGGTGGAAGGTGGATGTCGATAGTATAAAACAAATGCCAACTGAAAATTGCATTTAGCGTGTAGTAAATATTCCACGGTGGGTTTTTGAATAAACTCAGTAAGTATCCTCTAGAGATAGCAATCATTCAGCGGCGGAACTGTTAAATAAGTTTCAAAAGTGCAAATGAATGATGATAATAACCGTCTCCTCAGTGACTAATAGATTTATATATGAATATCTATATGTAAAGAATAATAATAATATATGTAAATAATTATATTTTGTTTTTTTTTTTTTATTATAGATCCTATGTACTTATATACATAGACGACCACTTGCCCAGTTGCTAGTGACCCTGCCTACCGAGCGAAGGGTCCCGGATTCGATTCCAGGCCAGGACAGACATTTATGTGACAGATAAATATTTTTTCGCGGTTCATGAGAGTTTGTGATGTCATATTTGTGTATGTCCATGCCGCCCGCAACACAGGGTATTCTACAGCGCGGTGTGAGTTGTAAAGGTTTATTTACTCATTTATTCTTCTAACTAAACAATATCAAATATGTATATAAACTCAATAATTCATCCATATATCGTTTGAAGACACCTTCTCCGACTTGAACCATTCTGTCAGTTACCGAGATGTCTTTTTAGTTGGTTACTGCACCTTTTAGAAATGCATCCTATGCTTTTTTGACTAAGCCGTGAGCGCCATTCGAAGATCTCTTTCGTTCAACGGCTAGTCAGTTTTCAAGCTGAGACATTAAGGTATTAGTACTGTTATATAAAATTCAATATTATTTTTTTCTACAAAAAATGGAAATATATACATCAACCGTACATGAAGTACTTCGAAGGAGACAAGTCAGCAAATGGACACGAAAATACGTCTTTTCTTAACGATGCAAATGATGATCGAACGATTATTAAAAATACCGAACATTTCTTCCTGAACAACATTTATTTTTATCACCTCTAATTTCGCATCTCTATATACATTATATATATATGTCTCATGTGTTCAGACATATTTTATAATAAGAACATTAATCATAATAAACGTTCATACACAACTTACACTTTTTTAGACATATCCTTAAAGGGACGGAGAAATCTTGATGATATGAAAGTAGAAACGGTCGCTACCTAGTGTGTGGGCATTGCGGCACGAGAAAAGTTATTTGTATGCGTATACAATCATTTTGTTGAGAGCTTAGTTATTTTAAAATGCATGGAACTGAGTCCTAACGGTGCACTGTAGGGTACGGGTTTATCTTTGCAACTGAATAGATTTAAAGCATATTCACTGCGGTTCTCGAGTGAGGTTTATTGAAGAAGAAAGCGGTCAATTTGAGTGTCGGTAGTTGTTACCTTAATAACAATATAATATAATATAATATAATATAATATAATATAATATAATATAATATAATATAATATAATATAATATAATATAATATAATATAATATAATATAATATAATAATTATATATTACTTTAGAGTAATAAACATATCTATCTATAAATATGATCATAATCATATTATGTTCACTTCACTAAACATTTGAAACAAACACAAATTGAATTATAAAGGTTTACAGGAAGCGAACGAAAAATAAAGTTTCTCACGAAATACGAAGATAACTCTCGTTGGAACAATTCAAAAGGTGTAAACATTGTTCTAACCATAAACTTCTCAATCTGAGATGTTAACATAACACGCCCAGACTCGTCGTTCGTTCCATTGTGCGGCTCGTTTCGACAAACATTATCAGAGTTACGGCAGGCCAATTTTAGACAAGGCAATACTGCCCTCAGTATCCGCCTACCAGCTGCCAAATTAATCGAGAAATTCGAAACTTTTGTTGTAGGATTCACAATTCTTGAGGGAAAGGCACATTGCGGGAATTTATAAAGCCGCTCCCACGAGAGAAGAACATAATTATTTTTGTGGAATGGACTCTTCAGTACGTTACACGAGATAACGAACTCTCAATATTTCAGATAGATCCTCCTGGGTCATTTTGGATATTCATTCCATGTAAACTAAATACCTACAGTGTTACTGTAACTTACATAACCCGGAACCTTCATAATAGTTGTTTTTTATTTAAATAGCTGACAAACAAGTACACGAGTACACCTGGTTACAACATTACATGGCCACTGTCAACATGAACATTCCTAATATTAAATGCAAATATTATGTTGCCAACTAAGAAAAAATCAGGGGACACGCTTATGATTGGCTCAACGACGATTCAATTAAAAATATAGGTAGTTAGTAGCTAGCTATAAAGGTAAACTGAGGTAGTATCGAAATCAGCGACTTCCAAGAGGAGGGATTTGATGCCAGTCCTTAGTCAGTTGTTAAACAGAGTCACCACAAACAAGTGAGGGTGACTTAAAATCAGTGTTGGATAGAACTCCCTACACCATTAGTATCTATGTATAATTTGAACGGACAGATTCATGTATGGTGAATCTCTTAAATACGTGTGAGATACAAAATAAGTAAATTCATATTAATTAAATCATCTACGTGACTCTGACGGTTGGCAAGCTAAAGTGATATAGTACCATGACCTGTGCATAGCAAGCTCATGGTGAAGAGGACCATGTCTAAAAATGACTGACGTAGGCTAACTGTTTTTTATTGATATGAAAGATTTTTGGTTTTCAGTGTACTGTATTAATCGGTACTGGGTCACCATTATAAGCTTTAGGTGTAATAGAAGAATAAGTAGGGGGGGCATTAACCAAAGAAACAGAAGCTCAGTAACACTTTAGCATAGTTTATTTAATGTTTTAAAACTACTGTTATTTAATGTTTTCTCTGTACTTTCTAAAAGAATATAGGTACTCTTTGACTTGGCTTGCCGATAACCTGATTCTTCGAATACGAAGCAACACGAAAGATTCAAATAGCTTTACCGATATTCAATAGGTTGCATCGTACCATGGTATATGATGTTCAAATGACGTGGAAACTTATAAAATCTTCAATTCAAAGTAACGATTTCCTTTTTGTATTTTTTAAATAAAAATATATTTAGAAATCCGATTGCCTTAGAAAGCAGTCTAGGTAATTTCCTACATATTAAATATCTTAGTCGTTGTAATACATTAATTTTATTCTCGCCTCTTAAACTCGTAAAATACGTTTACAAATGGCCAATCGTTGTCCCTTGAAACAAATAAATAAATTTACAAGACAACAACTTTACGGTTGGGATAATGTAGATTGCTTTGGTATCTACTTTTATTTGACTCGATTTGAAAAAGAGTAATTTATTTCTGGTTAGGATTGTGCTGAAGTTGAAACTTAACAATTAACGCCTTCATGTTCATGTTAGCATGCTGCTTAACATTTTAGAAGTTGACTCTAAAATTAATTATTACTGTTAACTTCGCTAAAATCTGTATAATACTCAGGTATTTTTTTCGTCGATCTTCATTATAGTTTTAAAATGCGCGTACGTATTTTCCACTCCAAATACCTTTAATTTTTGTAGTTGAGTTTGAAATCTGTTAGGAATTTTCGTCCCTGTCATTTAGGATGAAATTTTTTGCTATAGTCGAATTGCAATCTATACCTAGATTATAATAATGATTTTAATTTTTTAAATGCAACCATGGTACAAGCTTATAATCTTAAAAGTTACTTAATAATTAATAGACAAGAAGTTGAATATCAACAAGCAAGCAGCTGACAAGCGGCAACGAGTACATAATAAGTTGTGATGAAGAAGTCAGAGGATATTATGTGAGGTTAAAGGACATTAATATGACATTTAACATATGTAGAGATAAATTTTGTACGAATTCAGCGACTAAACTTAGTGTAAATCATAAATCTGCATTTTTTTATCCTATCGTATCGCTTCCGAGCGGTTCGGTAAAAAGTCTTTAAGTCTTAATAATGGCTTGCGAGTGTTGGCATTAATAATATTACAATCATTGTTCTTTTGGGAAATTGTAATGATTATTTGAACGTAATGATACCAAGAGAATATTATCAAAGTTACATGAATTGTTATACATGTCACAACTTTTCTCATGCCATATGACAATATTTCTTGTTTGTGAGCAGTGTGTCCAAAATGGAAACGAAAATAACTTCTTTGATAGTGTGTAAAGTATGGAAACTTGTTGGATGTTTGGAAATTACGTTACAACATATGTAAATAAATAAAGACTCAAAATTATAAAAATGATCTATATTCGTAGATAATAAAGAAAAAAGTAGTAAATAAGTTGTTTTTTGTAACTAAGAATTTCTTAACAGAATCAACTATATTTAGTAATACTTTTATGAGAATGATCCCTATTTTAATTGCGAAAAATATATTGTGTCGCTTCCATCTTAACGGTGACCACTCATTATTGGACGGCCCATTAATTTAATTAATTTAAACATTTTAATTTAAACCTTCTTCAAAAATTTTTTACAAGTTAAATGGATTTATCGTGTCTCGTATCGTGTTTGCATCGGAAACATTTTTTCGCCCCATATTTAACGATTTCAAATGTCTCCTTAAACTCTATGAATCATTAAATGGACTTCGAAATCGAATTTATGAATAAAGGCCCTTTTAAGTTACCGGTTGCCACTGGCATTATAAATTTAGGTTAAATGTATATAGGAATTAATAATCTGAAATATATGAAAATATTAAAATCTACTTAAATTATGTTTTGTGTTGACCGTTCGGTCAAGCACTTGTGTATGTCACATATCTGCGAAGCATTCAATGTTTGCATTGGAGGTTGCTAACGGAAACTATTTGTAAACAAAATACTATTTGTCACTATATAAACTACCACGCTGCTGACTTTAGAAACGACTAGAAAGGTTTTAGAGAGGCTCCGTATTAATCAGAACTCAACTGAATTGTGACGTAATAATTCAGCTTCAACCCATTGGCTGCTTGTTAAAAAAAGCCTTCACCAAGCCGCTCCAGTGAAGAAGTTAAAAGTCCAACCCAACGGTAAAAAACTGTTGTCTAACAACATCAAACTTATCCAACGATTCAACATCCTCCGCAGCATAGAGGTTGTCAAAAATCTTGAGCAGTGCCGGTTACCCTTCCAATCGCCCCCAATGTTGCTTAACTCCTTAATGTTGCATGAAATGATTAGATATCACGATTATTTTAAACTCATAAAACGCAATTACCTAATCTATTCAACGTGTTGCCGGATCCTCATAACCTGCTTAACTCAAAATGTTAATCTAAGAGCAATGAACGGTTCCTGAAACGCAGATACATATCAGAGACATCAACATAAACTCGGCTTGCTCAAATATCTAAAATGTCCCACGTCGGATATCAGTAGTAATTCGCAATTTTCCGACGAATCCGCAATTGCTCGCGTCACGTTATTGCCAATTCGTGGCGCGAGGTCGGACCGCTAAAAACACCCGCCTGTCTAACGATAATTTACATTTCGTATATAAAAGTTAAGTAACGTATCTCCTGCATATTGTAACGGGAGGCTATTTTTTATGAAGCGTGTAATGTTCTAAGTAATATTACATTATATCACAAATTTTCATTTTCTCATGAGTTCACAGATGGCGCCCTTATATAAGTATCCTTTCTGCATACCGGGTTTTTTTGTTATTATAAGATAGTTTATATAAGTAAATTGTAAATAAACTGAAGAAATATTATGGCGTTTCGAATACAATTTACATTATTTCGCTTCATCTACATCTACTGAACATTAATAATGGCAATAAAACGTCGATTACAAATATACTGCCTTCTAACCCCCTTTTTTAAGCAGTCTGCAGAACAAGGTTCTTCTTCTTCTGGGTTCCATTTTCGAGTGAGACGTAGATATGTGTATAATGAATGGTTGTTGAGTCTTGATTACTTAGAATTACGTAATTGTCTATGGTACTTACAATGTTTTACTAGTCCTAGAATAATTTACGTAGTATGTGAATTTCCGATATTTCAGCTAATTTAGAGCAGCAGGAATGTTATATAATAGTATCAGTTACAATTTAATGACAGAGGGACAACTGGTTATGTAAATAAACTACAAACGAGCCGACGAGCTATCCGACAGTAAATGGTCACTGCCCTTCATGAACATTAGAAACGTATGTATATATGTATTATGTATGAATATCTTTACTACTGTATAAAACTGTCTGTCTATCTGTACATTCCTATATTTCCAAATTTCATGATAATTTAACCATTATGAGAATTTTTGTCTGTCTGTCTCTATGTCCCGATATAAGTCAAGAACCGCTTGACCGATCTTAATAAAAAATGATGTACGGCGAATACGTGATCGCGCAGATGATAGGCTATATAAAATATCTGTAAACAAGTAAATAAGTTTGAAATTGTAAACCCTATTTTAAGGAGTTCATAAAAAAATCCTGAAACGCATCACCCATGCGTTGCCAGTGAAAAGGAAAACTGTAAAGCCATTGCTTAACTGACCCTCCGACTTTGGAGCTGAATTTAAAAGCAATGGTAGCTAGCCAAGCAGTTAATGATCTCTATCATTTCACGCAAGTTCAAGTTTTAAATTGATTGATATAGAGTTGAGAATTTAGTTGATTTTGCAGCAAAAGCCCAATAAGACAAATTTGTTGTTTATGTTGTCGATAAATGTGCGCCATGTGCAGACGAGTTCAACAGCTCAAAAACACTTTACTAAAATATGCATATCTTAGTCTTATCTTTTGTCATCACAACCCACAAGTGTCCCACTGTGTGAGTCTTCTCTCGCAATGAGAGCGGTTAAGGAAATAGTGTTTCACGCCGACTGAGTACATATTGGCATTTCACACACCTTTGCGAATATCATGGTGAACTATGGAATATTATGGAACTATATAGTGCTGTATTAGTACTTAGTTTAACCAGCCCTACATGTTTATGATCAAATATTAAATATTTAGAGCACTCAAAAGTCTTTCTTCCGGATTATTTATATCTAATATCTCAAACGCGCTCTGGTCAACGATGTTGATTGAGCAAGTATGTAGGTAGGCAGGTAATCGGGCACACTTGACTATTCAGATAGTCACAAATCAATCAGTGTTAAAATAAGAGAAATCTGATATATGAAATGTAGTGTTTCGTCCAAACGAATCGACAAACAACTAAAGCTTGACTACGTATTAGATTTCGGAAGATATTTTTTATTTTATATTGTTAGTTATGCGCCCGCTGAACCGCCATTTTTATGTGATTTAATCTATGCTCTGCATTTTGTATCTATCCTGTGCACGGTTTTGCCTAAGAGTTTTATTTCTCTCTAGCGTCCAAGCGAAACCAATAAACTATTGTATATATTGTTTTTGATATAATTATGTACATGTATCAAATATTGGAGGATGGAGTACGTGTTAACTGTAAATAAATATAAATAAATATATAAAGACAAAGTGAGAGTTTTGTGAGTTTGTGTTTATGCGGAAACACGGCACCTTTTTGAAAAAATCTTTTACCGTTTCAAATGTACATTATTCTGGATGGACAGAGGCTACATATCATGTAAATAAATTTCAACGTGAAGAAAATCGAGGGTGGGTTACTAGTATAATATAAAACAAGACTTTTCTTTTAACGTTTATATTTTACACCCTCACACTTAATTACGTATAATTTCAATGCGTCACTGTTAAAAATACCCATATTATAATTAGCAAGTACAAAGATGTGACAAAAATATCCATACTAATATTATAAAGAGGAAAGCTTTGTATTTGTGTATGTTTGCAACGAATAAACTCAAAAACTACTGAACAATTTTTAAAAATTCTTTCACCATTAGAATGCTACATATCATGTAACCAAAACAAATAACATGAACCAAAGTGTAAAAAAAATGTGCTTAAAAATTTCTTTCATCGCATACGCTGCGGAAACTATTGATAAAGTACACGCGTGCGAAGCCGCAGCGGGCCGCTAGTATATAATATAATTATATTTTTTTCATATATAATGGATAGATTCAAATGCTTAGTCCTTTACGACAGACGCAATTCTTTCAGACTTAAATAAAGTCTCAGAAACTTCGTCGATATGATCTTAAAGAGGGTCAGAGGCTTGGGATCAGCAATTGTGGCAATAAATAGTCCCTTGACCGTTATTACTCAGCACTATGTCGGCAGCAGATTTAGAAAAGTAAAAATATTAGTGTTTCGAACGTGACCTCTAAATTAATGAGATTTTTTAATTATTGACTAGAGGAGTTAAAATACATACACACATATATATACTATATATATATATATATATGTATACCGTTATTAGGCATAAAAAACCCAACTGGTTAACAAACGGAATAGTGCCAGGCCTGTTTCCCTTGGTTCAGTAACACCAAGTTTAAAATATGTACATATGTATTAACTTCTTACTGAAGTGAAATACAAAATAATTTAACGTTCGTTTACGTTGATGGTCAGTAGTGATCACTTACTTTCGTTTTTCAACTATATTTTTAATCCAGTAATCCTAATATAGACAAGTGCAGATTTCGATATTAATTTTTAAATTTAAATTATACGGTCCCCAAAGTAAGTAATTCTAGCAAGTAATCTATTGTCTTAACGACCTTTGTCAATACGATCTCACATCTAAGTGTCAGTTTTTATACGCACCTGAAAAAGTATTTTAAGATTAAAGCATAGCGAACCAAATCATGATTTTCCACATAAACCTTTTGCTGTATGCATTTTACGCGTTTCTTAAACTTTTACCCCGCCCGAGCTCTCAGAGAGCTTGTGGAGAGGCTCCTCGATCTTGGTAACGAGCAATGCGGTATACGATTATTTGTAGACTGTCTACGACATGCATATTTTAGCATAAAAGGAAAAGGAATTATAATTTCTTCGGATGTATTTTCTTCAAAGCATGAAAGTATCCAAATGGTTAAAGATACTAAGCAGATGCTATGGAAACTACAAAGAGAGAAGAACCTAAATTATAATATAGTATCTTGGGAAGTTAAGTTTGTCTAATTCGCCTTTTATTCACGTACAAGCTGTTACTAGATCTTATCGCTGTGATTGCTATTTCAATAATCATAAGTCACGCTCTTTTAAAACTTACTCAAACTTTTGTATATCATTTGACAAGTGCATAAATAAAAATAAACAATTTTTGTTTATTATTTTCCATTTTATTCAAATTTCTTATAAAGATGTACCTATTGTGTGGGAAATAACTGGACAACCTGTGGTAAATCTACCAATGTCAGTGCGTTACGTTGCGTTTACGGGTATCAGTGAATGTTTCATCATTGTTGTTGTTGTTGTCATCAATATGCAGTAGACAATGATGCATGTTTCTTTTCAATTGAATTTCAAAATACCATTGTCTATAGTGTTTAACTGATAATGATGACTGCGAGATACATTAGTACAGGATATAGACTTTAATTTGTTTAGAAAGATAAATGATGCCTAACGATATAGCCCTGCAGTGTTCCAACTTTAGTCGTAATAAAAGCAAAGGTTTCCGGGTTTGATCATAACAATTAGTCAAATGTATTATTTTATTAAAAACCATTTCCTTCTTATCTTTATTTATTGTAAGCAATAAAACGTACATAAAGATTTACAACTACTTATCTGGGAGGGTTGGCACTGAGCAATGTCTTTCTAGAATTTTACGACATGTTATTTGTAAGCACGAACCTTAATATTTAATTTATGACTTAAAATCCATCGTCGTTTTGTCTGGCAGTTCGTTGTAATGAACCGCTATTAGGTTTTATGTATCTATGTATACAAATATAATAAAGAGAGGGAGCGAATATTGTGTTTGCGTATATGAGAAAAGTAACATCCGGAACCATGACACCCATTTCAAAAATTCTTTTACCATTTAATGTGTACAGTATTCCGGATGGACATAGGTTATATTATCAAGTGTATAGATATGTATAATAATGAATTATTGAACTTAAACGAAATCGGACGGATCGATAGTTAATATTATAAAAAGACTATGTGAATTTTCTGAGTTTTTTGTATGCGGAATATAATCTCCGAAGTCGCGGCATCTATTCGGAGAATTATTTCATCATTCGAAATGTACATTATTCAAGTTGAATATACATAGGTCATACATCATGTGGTTACGTATATTAATGAATTGTTAAATCTGAATCTATAAAGATACCAGGAATTAATTTTTCTTATTGCTCAGGTCTTACTTTGGTTGGCTTTAGCATTGTTTTCAGTGTTGGCCGATTTCAACTATTTTTGATAATATTATTGGGAAGGTTCCCGTAACCAAGCTTATTGCGATGACTTCATTCACACAAACAAGCGATAATGAAAATGAATTTAATCGTACAAGTTAATCTTTGACAATTTAGAGATGTTACTAGGATTAAGACTAATATATCAAGAGCAACCGACAAACCGAAAACCGTTTGTATCATCAGTATACTGACATCAGTATTTTGCCTGTCAACGATCGGCCAATATTTTATTGATTGGCCTCAGAGCGGGATTATTCATCAAAAAAGGGAACAGTTATTCGTTTTATTTTGATGTAGGTATTTTTAAATCTTTTATATAGGCGTGTAACAAAAATAATATTACCAAGCGGGTTCCTTGTCATCTTCTTTGTCGACAATGCGTCAGTGAAAACCTTCGGGTTCACCACCACGTTGTTGACCGTCGGTGACACCTTAGGTATCATCACCATTAAATTGTAGATGTGCCAATTTCAACGAATACCACAAAAAACCCGGAATAGATTTTAGGTAAATGTGATGTGATGATAGATAATGTTTAGATTAATTAGAAGTGATTTGTTTAATAGCTGCGTGTATTAATGTAATAGTTACAGAATGTAGGGAGGAGCAATTAATAGATATGCATTAACATCAAATTTTACTCTAGATTTACCTACAGTTGATTTCTGTAATGAATAAAAACTGATTAAATAAATGTAAAAGTTGATTCAATTAAAACAATTGTGAGCAATAATGTCAATATGTAATATTAAAATACGCGAACAATGTTATGAGATTTTAATTCGTTTCTCGTGTTTTGTTTGTCAAATTTTAATTTTAATAAATAAAAATTGTGTTTAACGGATCAATATAACTTTAACTATATGTTTGTATAGATTATATTACAAAATATAAGTTTGTGCAAAAATGCCAAATCTATACTACTATATAAATCTAATGAGCTTCTCTAAATGTCTCAAGATTTTTTTTTATGTTAACAACCTAGAAACCAGCACACGAGCCACCTGATGGTAAGTGATCATCGTCGCCCATGGACATCAGCAAGACCAAGGACATCACTGATGCGTTGTCGGTCAGGAAATAAGAAGAAGGTAAGAAAGTAAGAAAGTAACTTAAAAACGGCTTGACCGATTTTAATGAAAATTGGTATATAGTGAAAACACGTGATTGCACAGATAATAGACAGTATAAAATCCATCTATTGATAAATAATAAATTTAAGCTTGACTTAAAAAATCTATAATGTCTCTCTGTCTGTACATCTTGTTTTTGTTAAATTTCATGGTAAAAATTCGTTTTATCACACACTGATCTATTTGACCATTTAGAAAATTTTTGCCTGTCTGTCTATCTGTATATCTCGTTATAACTCAAGAACAGCTTAGCCGATCTTCACGAAATGTGTTATGTAGTCATAATACGTAATTGTGTATTTTTAGTAACCATGTATGTATATATAATTAATAGTCCAATCTGAACGAAGTCGGAGGGGGCCGCTAATCTGGACTAAAATTGATTGTGTAGAAAAGCCTATCTTACAAAGAGCCAAGTTAAGGGGATGGTATAAGAGCAATATTTTTTATTCAATCAAGTAATTACTTTGTTGAGTAAATTGCTAGACTAAAAACGTAGAATTTCATGAGGGACGGATATAAAGATTTTTAATCTTAAATAGTACTAGTTGTGTCTCGAATGTCCTGTTAATATAACTAACTGCCTTTAAATAAGTTCACAAATAATTGTTATTCTCGATGATAATGCTTGATATTAAGTCATAAATTTTTGTAATAAAGATAATTTCAGCATTTGGAACCTATTTAATGCCCTTAATTTATGTGTAACAATAAAGTATAAAGCTTCCAGAACAGTCACACCATAACGTGGAAATCTGTGCTTTGCGTTTGACTTAGCGAGGACATTAACTACCGTTGCTCTCTATTTCACATTTCGTTTATCTATATTTATTTATTTATATTTATATAAGTGAAAATGATATGTTAGTCCTTGGTAAGTAAAAAGTAAGTAATATTGTAGTAAAAATAAGTAAGTTATTGGCACTATTTGCAACAATAATTTACAAAACCAATCAAGAAGTGTCAGTTTGCCATTATTCGCTAACTTTCAGTTTCCCTTACGTAATGAACAATAAAAAAAAAATTAAGCGTTATAATGAGTTTTTGGGAATTGGAAAGATTTGCTGCTAAACTCGACGTTGGCTTATTGCCATGCGTCATAAAACGAAATGTGAACAATTAAATTTTACTGGCTCTGAAATTGGGTGCATAGGCGAAAGTTTGTGTGAAATTATAGCAATTATTTTCTATTTCAAACTGGAAACTTGCGACTATCATCAGTGAATTTCATCACTGCTAATAAGCAGTAACACACAGAACATTGTCCTTTTGACTATTGCAAGTTTTAATAATTTGTCAGAAGTTTCAATAAAATTAAAGTGTTTCAAGAAAAATTATATGAATATAACTATAGATGGTATTCTATTTTTGAGTAGGTATTTAATCTGCATTTGCTTAATAATAGTGTTATTACCTAACTTTTACATGAACATAGTAGTGTTGGTATCATAAAATAAATCGACACGATATATATTAAAAGTCAAATATTTTAGTTGTTTGGCTTCCAAGCGCTTTTTTCATGTTAACATTTCAAATACATTAATTCGGTAAACATTAAATGATTAGAATTTGTGCGTTTGAAACACTAAAATATTATTCCAAATTTAATGTTAAACAACCCAGTTGTGCTGTTCACTTACCCTGCCACGATTTTTCGGCTAAATGGCGCCACCGTTCGATGTGGTTTGAAGACGAATGTCCCGAAGTTGGCGGGCATAACTACTGCCCGGTAATTGTAACGTAAAAGTGTATATTTGTGTCAGTGGGGTTTATAATTTATATTATATCGTCATAATAATAGAAAAACGTCTGCCGGCCCAGCTAATAACGATATAAATAATTAACTATTGGCGAAAATATATAACTGTAAAAAGTTAATGTATTTACTCTTGGAATTAATTTTAATGGCAATAAGTAAATATGATCTTGAACTAAAATTAATCAATACGTTACATGTAGCAACACTGGTGAACAATATATTGAAGGTAAGTTCAGCCAATTGTAGACGCTTAAAAATATAATTTGAAAAAACTGAAAACACGCTTTCGTAGAAACATGAACTAAAAAATAAAAAATAAATTACAGTTCAGAAAAACTAAAGAAATACGCTTTCGTAGCGAAATAACTAAAAAATCAAAAATAATGTTAAAATATACAGCTGTGGGTGTGCCGCTTTCTGCACCCAATATTGAATAAAACAAACGACGTTGTAATATATGTATAATTAATCGAATACAAACAACAGAACGTTAATGATGAACAATCTAAATCTTAAAACCCACTCTTCTCTCACAATTGACAAGTCCCACAAAATGGCGGCCTAAAAATAGGGATGTGTCAAACACCTAGTGATGGGACTAGGTTTTAGTGGGCGATCGTGTCGCCACACCACCCCTCTACGGAGAAAAATAACCTCAAGTGTTCAGAAGTTAATAGTCATTTATACAATAATCAATTTAACTAAGACTTAATCTAAATCCTTAAATTTAACTTTCCTGCCTGAGCGTGTGGTATATTGTTTCTTGCTTAGAATAGGTAATAAAGGGTCCGTTGGCTGAGGAGGTGGATGTGACGGAACGGATACGGTCAGCTCCGGGAGGTTGTGAGAGTGGTTGATAAAAGCAGGTTTTATCCTGTCCACACTCACAACCAGTTTATTTCCTTTGATATTGAGGGTTAATGTTTTTCCGTCTGAAGAACGGTTCACCACTTTATAGGGGCCGACATATGGCGGCTGTAGTGCACGACGAATAGTGTCGTCTCGAAGAAAAACATGTGACGCGGTTGATGTATTCTTAAATATGAAAGGAGAGGTTTCAACGTGACGGGAAGCTGGAAGAGGACGTAAGGATTTCATTTTATTCCGAAGTTGCACCACAAAGTCAGCAGGATCTTGAAGTTTTTCCGGGGAAGTAGTGGCAACCAATAACTCTCCGGGAAGCCTGAGGGGTTCTCCGTAAAGTAATTCTGCGACTGTGGCTTCGAGGTCTTCTTTGAAAACGGAACGAATTCCTAATAAGACAACCGGGAGGGCTCTCACCCACGATTCCTTATGACACATTAACGCTGTTTTAAGCTGACGGTGAACTCGCTCTATCATACCATTAGCGCAGGGGTGATATGAGGTAGTTCTAATGCGTTTGATCGAGAATTGAGATAGCAATCGTTGAAATAAGTCAGATTCGAACTGAGAGCCCTGATCTGTGGTGATTATGGTTGGTACCCCGAAACGAGGTATCCATTCTCTTGTAAATGTCTCTGCTACCTCTTCTGCTGTCATAGAACGCATGGGCCATACTTCCGGCCATCTGGTCACTCGATCTATGGCCGTGAGGCAGTAGCGGTATTCATTGCAAATCGGCAACGGTCCAATTATGTCAATATGCACGTGCATGAAACGACCAGATGGCAGAGCGAATTTCCCGGTCGGAGAATTGTTGTGTCTTGTATTTTTATTACGTTGGCATGGTTCATAACTTCTAGACCAGACATGACAATCCTTATTTACTGAAGGCCACACAAAACGTTCCACAACCAATCGCGTAGTAGCTCTTGCCCCCGGGTGGCTCAGGTTATGTAACTTGTTGAAGGTTGCTCGGCGAAAGGGAGGGGTCAAAAATGGACGCGGCTTAACGGTGGATATATCGCAATAAAGGAGAGTGTTCGTGTTTGGTACATTTATTTTGGTCAACTTCAAACCAGATTTGTCGTTTTTCAAAAGATTGGCAAGTTCTTGATCATTTGCTTGAGATTTAGCCAACAATTCCAAGTCGTTGTTCAAAGAGATTGCATCAATATCAATACGCGACATAGCGTCGGCTACAATATTTTCTTCGCCTTTCACGTATTTGATATCTGTTGTGAATTGGCTAATGAATGATAATTGATTTAGTTGCGGAGGTGGAAGTTTTTCACGTCGCTGCTTAAAAGCATACAAGAGAGGTTTATGATCTGTGTAAATTGTGGCGTGTTGGACTTCCAAGATGTATCGAAAATGTTGGACGCTTTCGTATACCGCTAACAATTCTCTATAATACGCTGGTCATTGTCTCTGCTGTGGAGTCAATTTCTTGCTAAAAAAAGAAAGAGGAGACCACTTCCCCTTAATATTTTGCTGCAGACAAGATCCAATGTGAACGCTAGATTCATCCGTAAAAAGGCCGAGGTTGGCGTTGTTGATTGGATGCTGTAGCAGTGTTGCATTAGATAAGCTCTTTTTGCATTCTTCAAATTGTTGGAGAAGCTTGGGTGACCATGGAAATGGCTTGGCTCCCTTACTGTTGGTTGAAACTATTGCTTCAATCAACGGTGCTTGATACTGGGCCGCGCGAGGAACAAATCACCGATAATAGTTGAGCATGCCGAGGAATCGACGCATGCCTTGAACAATTTTAGGTGGTGGGAAATCAAGCAATGCTTGTATACGTTCCTGTGGTGGGCGAATTCCGTCACAAGTGATATGGTAGCCCAAGAAAACAATCTCGTTGACCCCTAGCACGCATTTAGAAGGGTTTATTACGACCTCATAGTCTTGCATTCGTTTGAAGAGGGTTCGCAGGTGCTGCTGATGGCTAACCTCGTCCTTTGAAAATACAAGGATATCGTCGACATATGGAAAACAAAATTCGAAACCCCTAGTGACCTCATCGATGAACCGTTAAAAGGTTTGCCCAGCGTTTCGTAATCCAAAAGTCATATATGGGAACTCGAAGAGGCCAAAAGGGGTCACGATGGCCGTTTTAGCGATATCCTCTTCAGCCATGGGAATTTGTTGGTAAGCTTTGACCAAATCCAGCGTGCTGAACACCTTAGCACCTGCGAGGTTATGAGACAGATCATTTATGTGACGCACTGGGTATCTATCTGGAACTGTCCTAGCCTTCAGGGCTCAGAAATCGCCACAAGGGCGCCAGGTTTTGTCTTTTTTGATGGTCATGTGCAAGGGTGATGACCAAGCGCTATTAGTTGGGCGGGCCGTACCACAACTTACCATCTCCTCAAATTCCTTTGTGGCAGCTATCAGCTTATGGGGCGCCAAACGTCGTGGACGGCAGGCGACGGACGGCCCTTCTGTGGTGTTTATAAAATGCACCGTATTGTGTTTAATAGATCGAGGAAGGCCTGGGGGTCTGGTAATGTCGGGAAATTCAGCAAGAAGATTTGTATACGTTGGCTTACCGGAAACGAGTGCTCGAACGCTGGGTTGATCAACATTGGCGGCGAAAGCAACTGACGTTAGTCCCGTAGTGCCATCAACTAATTTTTTATTGCGACAATCTGGCAAGAGATGATAGAAAGCCAAAAAATCTGAGCCGATAATAGCTGTATTAACATCTGCTATCACGAATTGCCATAGGAAATCGCGGCGGAGACCAAGGTTTAGTTTAAGGTTCACTGTACCAAAAGTTTGTACACAGCTGCCATTGGCCGCGCTTAGTTCGTAATCAGTGGCTTTTCTGCGTGCTGGTAGCCAACTATGTGGGAAACAGCATAAGTCTGATCCGGTGTCAATGAGAAATCGACGCTTTGTCACTAGGTCTGTGAGAAAAAGGCGGCCGCCCTTACTTAGACAATCAGTTGTCGCCGCTACTGATTGTTTGTTGAGTTTTCCGATTTTCAGCTGCAAAGGGCTACACATTTACCTGCTCTACCGCCCCACTTTCGATGATACCAGCATAGTTTAGATCTGTCGGCAAATACAGATCGTTCTCGTGAGGGCCGACGTTGTTGTCTAAAAAGTGCAGCTACTTGATTACTTACCTCTTCCAACTGTTGGGCTAAAGAAACTAGGGATAAAGTGGATGGTGTAGCTGTTGAGCAAATGACTGGTGCCGGAGCCACTTCTATAATTTTGTCGGCTAACTCCGCAATTTTATCTAAATTCAGATCAGCTTGAGCAGCAAGTATTGCTTGAGTTTTTTGAGGTAATCGGCGAAGCCATAATTAACGAATTGTATTATCATCAGTAAAAGCAGTGCCGGCCAACGATCTAAGATGACGAAGAAATTGTGAGGGTTTTCTATCCCCACGCTCTTCATCACTCAAAAGCTGCCGTACCCTCTTCTCTTCAGATAGAGATAGGCGTTGTATGAGGGCTTTTTTTTAATATGTCATATTGTTCCTCCTTAAGTGGGTTAGTTATTATGTCCTCTAACCTAACCTAACCTATGATCTAACTGGCCAACAATATAATTGTATTTGGTAGTATCTCCCACAATGTTTGCAATTTCAAATTGTGCTTCCACTTGGGCGAACCAGATAGCAGGTTTGTCAATCCAAAAAGTGGGCAATTTAACTGCTACTCTACACACTTCATTCTGAAGGAACCGCTTCTGCAGTTGGGAATTTTCTTCTAAAAGCTGTTTGTATTGTATCTGCCGTTGCTCCTCAGTCAAGTTGTTTACTTTATTAATTCTACGAGTTAGAGCA
>PDGT01000014.1:6235357-6293476 GCA_003671415.1 Megathymus violae | reverse complement strand
TTTATACACTGTTATATGCACTATTCACAATATTCACAGCATATGTTTATAGGTTATGAATTTTACACTATACTTGCACCAGATGGACTGCACGTGGTTTCAAGCATGCTATATAAGTAGAAACACGAAGAATGACCGTGTCAGAGATGAGTGCTCCGACAATGGCTGTGTGTCAGGATATATCTTGACCGCGAGCTGGTTCTGTGTAGTTAATCTCCGGTGTTTGCAAGTCCGATTTTCAAAGAGTGAGGTGCGGCCTGCTTGAGGAAAGGTACACGTCGATGCCGCAAAAACTGTCATGAACTGGAGTACGTGTTCTCTTTTCTATTGTCGTGTCACCAATGTGGGTGTGCCACTTTCTGCACCCAATATTGAATAAAACAAACGACGTTGTAATATATGTATAATTAATCGAATACAAACAACAGAACGTTAATGATGAACAATTTAAATCTTAAAACCCACTCTTCTCTCACAATTGACAAGTCCCACAAAATGGCGGCCTAAAAATAGGGATGTGTCAAACACCTAGTGATGAGACTAGGTTTTAGTGGGCGATCGTGTCGTGATCGTGGGTGATAAAGGCCTCTAATATATTTTATTATATGTATGATTTTAATAGAACATTATATAATTTTGTTTATATGCCAGAACAATATAAAATCAGAATAATTATATATCGTACAAGCTACACCTTATCTATACTAATAAATAAAATTGGAGTGTCTGTTTGTAATATTAAAACAACCGCTTTTCACTACATGCATATGAATGTATATACGGTACATATACCAAAATAACATTTTTTACAATTTTTGTCTGTCTGTCTGTCTGTTTGTTCCGGCTAATATCTGAAACGGCTGGACCGATTTTGTCGGGACTTTCACTGGCAGGTAGCCGATGTAATAACGAGTAACTTAGGCTACTTTAATTGTTACTAAATAACTCTTTTGTTAAATTCCACGCGGACGAAGTCGCGGGCACTGCTAGTGAAGATATAAATCAGAAAAAAATCCTGATATATCAGAAATATCTTGACGTTATGCTACTACATAAACCATGAGAGGACTTATCGAAGCGGAGTTAGAGCGGGTGACTAGTCTATATCTATACTGCTATGTAAAAGAGAGAGTACGGCGAACTATGTGTTTGTGTGTGTGCCGAGGGTATCTCCAGCACCACGGCACCTATTTGAATATTTTTTTACCATTTGAAAGGTATATTATTCCGGATGGACATAGGATATATACTAGCAAATGCCCTCGCTTCGCTTCGGAAAAACCACCTTACGCTTAAAGATAACATCTGTATTTTTCTGGGTTTTTCTCGTTCTGTGAATTAGAAATACATATATTAATTCATAACTATTTTATTTATGGACGGATTGCTATGAAACAAACTTTAAGTATTAAGTGACACTTAGTGCAATACATTAGTGAAAACCAGAACAAAATCGGTTAAGCCGTTTCTGAGATTAACGGGAACAAACGCACAGACAAACACTAAAATTCTAACAACTATTGTTTTGGGTTGTATAGCGTTAATAAAGCCCCCAAATAATATTTTTTCTCATATATCGTTCATGTACAGAAATCGATCAGTTAGAATTTTATTATTAGTATAGATATATATACAGTTGTTCAACTCGAACGAGGACAGGGCGGACCACGGGTAGTATATAAAGATTTTTGCTTTTATTAACAAAATCATCTGCGACTATTCGTTGTTGAAAGCTTAGAATACTGATAGTATATCTTTGAAAACGTAGACATTAAAAAAATATTTCTTTCCAATCAAATATTATATATAAGTAGTTTATTGTATTATGACGAAAACAAGCATGGTAAGTGATCACCACCACCATAAACATTAGCAAATTAGGTTTATATTGAGCAAGTATTATAAGAAATTTAATCACTCAGGGTAGAATAGGTTCATGTGACATTTCGGATTTCTAGAATTTATGAGGTTTGTGTTGGTATTTGGATTAAAAATAAATCAATAAAATGTTATTGCTATACGTATTACCTGTAATTTCTTGATGCGCAACGATGAAATTTGTAATAGTGTATGATGTATTTAATATGAAAAATAAAGAGCAAATGAACCCTAAGTAAGTGAATATGTAGATCTAAATCACAAATTTTAACGAAGAAAAAATTTTGAAATCATAACTTGTTACTACTTTTGATTATAAACTAGAAATACATAAGCTGTTTGGCGAACGTTGGATAAGTTTAATATTGGACATATTAAAAGTTATAATAATTATTTACGTTATCCGACTGATACACACACAAATACGGAACATTTTAAAGATAAGTAGTAAGTTGAAGAAAACTTATAATCTAATATGTATAATGATACTAATTACAACTTTAGGTAAAGTTTTTACTTTTAAGGAGTAGTAAAGTAAAGGCTTTACTGAAATATTTAAAGTTACCATTATGAATATACGAACCATTTGTAGGTATACGCTTAATATGTATAAATTTGAATTTAAAATCCAGTTAACGTTTTGAATAAGTTTTTGCAATGTTTGATTTTAATCTGTGTACCATTTGAATATACTGTAATGTAGTGATGTCTGGACAAAATATGCAGAATAAAAGAAATTCTAATAATGCAGATATAATTTATTATTTTTTTTCTATTAAATGTACTTCAGTTAAAGAGGGTTAACTAAATCCTATTTAGGGTTTAGATTTTTGTAGAACGAGCTAAATGGATAAACATATGTACATGAACATTCCTAAAAAGCCTATCTACTTTTTTCTCTTTTCATCCATTATCAATTAACTTACGTAATGTTAAAAGTAAGGATAAAGGCTTTGATAATATCATAGTCAGTTAATTTAGGTTGAGTTGAGACAGGAAGGTTTAATCCCTATTCGTTGTATCCATATTTCAAAAGGCAATTTTTAACCGCTGGTTAAAAATTGTGTGTTACGTTTTTTGCGGCGTTACCTTTATAAAAGTATTCAATATTTTTATGCACATGAGATGAATTTAATTTATTTATGGCATTAAAATTGCAAATAAGCCAGTTACAACTTCCAAAAAGATGATAAGAGTTAATATCTTTAAATACCGGATCGGGATTAATCTGAGTCAAGTTGAGCAAGCTTTATACCAAGAGAAAAGACTCTTCATGTTGAAAAGTGATTTCGACTCCTCATTGCTGTCAGGAATTTGAAAACACAAAATTCTAAGAACGAAACACTTATCCACTCTGGGACTGAAATTAATGATGATAACGGTGAAAGTATACTGTCATCTAGACTGAACGATGATATAACATTATAGATTCAAAATACCAAACATTGTTCAGATTTCTTCAGAAACAAGTACTAAATATGGAATTTATAAATCATTGTTGAATGGGATGTCTTTACGTTTTCGCCGTTGTCCCTAAATGCCTCCTAAGGGAGCCTGGTCGGGATTAGAAAAGTTACCAAGATTAGATGTACAATTTATCTCTTGCCAAGTTTTCTAAGCCCTTTCGCCTGAAAGTCTCAGAAATGTCTTTCAACGTTTTACTACTGAAGAACTTACGAAAAACTGTGAAATAAGATAATTTGATTATATATTATGGGTCGTAACAAACTAATCTTATTTAAAATGAAGCATAAGTGCTAGATTACATTAGGAGATTTACTGCCAAGTTTAGAATATGTCAGAGAGATCTATCTGATTACATGGCAGTGTCAATATCGAATAACGACACCTTCGGTGTATGCTACGGACAGAAAAGGTAAGCTTTGGCGGGTCATACACAGTGAGCACCCATTTATCGCTGAATTTAGATATAGTGCTCGTTTTAATATTAACACATAAAGAAACAACATTTAAGTATTTATTAAAAGCGGCTTTGGGTCACGGCATGGTAAGAAATCAGATGGCAGGTCAGATCGTGGGTCATGGCAGAATGTTAATGAAATGTGTAAATGCAACATTAGGGGTATTATGAACAGCGCATTGTCGACCCTTGTCGTTGTTATTGAGTAAGAAAAATACTCAGATTTCTATTGAGACCATATTTTTTACTTTATATTATGGACTATTTCAAGATATTATAGAACCTCTATATTTCGAGTGAAGCTGAACTCTTTCCCGTTTACACGCTACGTGTATGCCTGCGATGACATATTCTACGTGAATTTGTTTGACACGTAATACTGTCATGCTAGTTCCAGGCTATCTAAAAGCTCCGTATTTTACACTGTGTTGAAGCGAATGCTATGATATTCTCTTGTATATTGCAAGCTCGTTACAAGTTGCTCGAGCATCTCTGGATTCTGGGATTAAGATCTTCTCATATGCATCGTTTAGTTGCTGATGATACAGAAAGTGGTAGACATTTCATAACCATGTATCTTTTGAATATAGCTCATCTCAACAAAGTCGGCGACAAGTTAATACCAAATTTTAAAAAGTAACCAGGGTTCACTATAGCAGCTATAGATGAAAGTACGCAATTAAATATGTTTTAAAGGAAACAAAACTATTTTTCGGAAAAGCGGCACAATATTTTTTTGGCAATTGCTGTTAAAAGACCAGTTTCATTAAATGGTACGTAGAAATACACAAATATATGTTCGATACACCAAATGCATCAGTAATACATTGTTAGTCAAAGTATAACTGTGGAAATCCGCATTTGAACTGCCTACATACATACATTTTAAAAACATTTCACTGATGATTATACAAGGCATATTACGAGAAATCTTGCAATGAAGCATATCTCCAAAAGGTGGGATTGGCGATTGATTGTTTAACAGAGTATCCCAAGAGAAGATCAAGTTGGCTTCGACTTTAAGAAAGAGCTCCTAACACGTCAAAATTAAACAAATTCAGCTACAAAAACATCAAGTTATGAGTTTTTCTTAGGACAACGATATTATCATACAGTATTTGAAACACATTCCATAATTATTTCGAAATGTTCAAGAACTTTAAACGAGAAGTTTTTATTCTAAATCAGCTGCTGAGTTTGAAAGATTTCTCCAAGAAATGTTTCATACCTTAAAGTTTGTCAGAACATTCGAGCAAAAGAAACTTTTAAGATCTTGTTAAAAGTCTATAATTTTGCATTAAGGTTTGTACCGTCCATAACTTTAGAGCTAATTACCATTTGGAATAGGTCTGCTTGCCCTGTAATTTCGATATATATTGAAAATTTTTACTTAATTATTATTTCAAATAATTATTTTTTAGGGTGTAAGTGACAACAGTTGTTTCATAGTGTACCTGCAGCAAACCTGCATTTCCTGTTTTCTGTAAGTTTATATAAAACCTCAATCATTACGAATACAAACGTCATAATCATAATAAATACCCCGGTCTAGAACTCATTGTCGTGGGTGGCCACAAATACCACAAACAAGTACGGCCCGAAAATAAACTCTATCTCTTACATATTTACAGTTACGACATGGCAGGAATTGAACCCAGAACCCTGCGTTAAGGACCTGCAGTTAAGGTTTCCATCAGTAGAATAAAAAAAATGGTAAGGTTTTTATTACTGGGCCAAGTAGTTTACTGCAGGGAACGAATGTTTACCATATTTGAAGAAGCCTAGAGCATTTTCCGTCAGGTTACTCTAGTGGGGATCGATGGAGATGTTAGTGGCCTACTCAAATCACGGAAGTTATTATGCTACCCGAACGTCTTCCGAAAGTGTTAACTGTTATTATCTTGATAACAATCGGGACTCACAGTTTAACATGACTTTAGAGCTACGAAACTACTCAAGAAATTGTCTAGTGTTGCTTAACTCGGTCGACCACTTCCTGTTGAATTTGGCAATTACATTCATATGAAACGTGTTTTAAAAAAGGTTACCTAATCATTTGACTGAAATTGCGAGCACTCTTGAGAGGCAACCCTAGCGTTGGTGCGTCTGATGATCCCATTTGTCAGAGCGAGGGACGTTAAAGGATGTATACTATACTTGTACGTCACAAATAGCAAACTTTCTTATAACACAGCGCTCTTGTTTTGGTTTTAGTCTCAATAAACTTTTCCGTATATATAACAATATTCTTACAAATCTTTCTGTACAAATAACTAGAGCCACTTTACTTTTAGGGTTCAGGAGTAACATTCTTCAAAATGTATTTTATAGAATAACTAAAGGCTGCCCGATAAGCCGTGGATGATCCTTTTTACAATGGTGAGGTTAATTTAATCTAATACTGGCAGAGTACTCTTCATAACTGTATTGCCGTCAGCCTACTCATGGCCACCTGGGCAAACCAAATTGTTGATATGCAGTAGGAACAGAGGTCTGAAGAGAATATCTGTACTCTTAAGGAGCTCTAGCGTTCATTCGCAATGACAATGATCGGGAAAAATCGTTTGCTCGGAAGTCTTTTATTCGGCTGAACAGACCAGGTATTGCTTCAAAGGCTAACACACCAGACCTGCCGAAAGCCTTCAATACTTTGCGGGAAGCGGCGAGATTTTTTATAATTTCGACATATATTGGATAGTAGATATAATTGCAAAGACCAAAATTTCCATAATACTTCGCCAGATATTCAATTAATTTGCATCATAACAACGGTGTTATTGAGTTTGTCGTGGTGCTCTGCAGGATAAGTAGGCTAAAACAGTCTGGATCAAAAAACAATATTTTGATTGAGAGTTCCAGATAACCGTATTTTGGTACTATGCAAATAATTCGTGCTACTTTGGTTGCAAATAATTCGTGCTAGATGGTAATTTAATCCGCCGTAGCGTGGTTATCTGACTTTTGTACAACAGGCTGATGACGAAATAAAGAATAAGTAAATAAATAGGTAGGCTACAGATTATTTCTGATTCGAATCACATCCGAGAGGGAAGACATTATTGTGTGCGGAAATCTATCCATCGCAAAACATCACCCACAGATTAAATCCCGAAGGACGGTTCAAACGCAGTCGTAATAAATTGTTATAGTCATAACTATGTATTTGTACCCTAAAATAACAAAAGATATACGATAAGAGACGACACTAATTTTATCTTCTACAACGCTTTTATTGTTTCTTTAATGTGTAATTTCACAATTATTTTCTTTACATCTTACCCAGTCATTAAATTAAATTGCAATAAAACATTCTTCTTTCTTCTTTCTTTCTTTCATTAACAATGCTGAGTCAATCAGAATATTCCTATATAACTAAATTTAAGTTATCTATGTTGTTGACTTAAAATCCTGATTTAATTGCGTGGTGTCAAAGTGTTTAGACTCAAGACTTTTAAACGAAATGTAAAGCTAACGAGAATGCTTCATCGTGAGGGGCAAATGGCATTTGTGGGCAACAATATATAACAGAAAAGTTTTAGGTCAGATAGTACAAATGTACTCTTGAGGAATAAAGGACACAAGTAAAAATGAACACTTCTGCAAACATCACAAAATGAAAGTGAAAAAAAATTCGGTTTTATCAAAATAACATATTTTTATAACATGATACTGTCTCAAAATATTAAAAATGAAGTTCTTTAATAAATGTTCGTTCCGAGAAACTGAATTTATGGTTTGTACGCTTTGTACGCTCATGTTAATATCATGTAACGTACCAACATAATCGTAATAATAAAATGTAGATAACAATTCTGAATCATGTAAGCTTACCATACAGAGTATACTATACAGGTGTAATTATGTGCAATGTGTAATAAATGCGTTGAATAACTTTAAAACAAAGTAATAATTGTCTGTCTGCAAAAATTAAACTGTTATACATATTATTTGTTACAAGATGTGGTTTACAGTGTACCTAATAGAATGTGCAATTTATATTTTTAAATTCCTTTTCAGATTGGTCACTCGTAATGCTGAACATCCACAATGCCTTAAATCGAAATTATTCGAATAATGTGATCTGGGGCATGTCTTTTATTGTTGGCCTCATACGAAAGCTCCAAGTGACTAAAATAGTCAGAAAGCTATGTTAGGTATAACGCTACGAGACAAGATTCGTAACGACGATTTGTAAACAAACAAGGTTACTGACTTATAACCGATGGGGAAGAAAAGTTCTCTAATGGCGTGCACGCCTTCGTAAAAAGAGCACGGGTTGTCCCCAGATTAGGCAAATTGATTACCTGAAGATAATGATGGCGAGCCGTTATATTCAAGGGCCCCAATTAGGAGAGTCCTATGTCCAGCAGTGGACTAATAAAGGCTTGACAAAGCCTTTGTACACAGAAATCAAGTCTCACTTCCAAAAGTCTGTAGTTTAATAATCGCCGGTTTCGATTTTTGTGTACAAGTAATATAATTCATAACGTTTGTAAAAATAAACCAATGTAGAACAGAACAATGGTCATCTTATAGACCAAATATTGAACAGAAATAATTAAATCAAATTATATGAGTTTAAAATCGATATATTTAACGTACTTTGATTGACCTTTGATTTTAAATACCCTTGATTAATTAACCTGCCAACCCGTTATAATTTTGTTAAGTCGTCATAATTATAAGTTCTTACAAAATTTGATATTGGTACGTTGGTTGGAAATGACATATTTGTATGAAAATTTATATTGTTAGGAAATTTGTATGCAATTTTCAAACCACTCCTTTGAATTGTAAACACCCTTATTTTTTTATTACCAAGAATATTTTATCGGGCAATTAGAGCAAGCAAGGCATTGTTAATATGCAATCAGAAATATTGGTTACTTCAATTTGATTAAGTTATTACAAGTAGAAATTTTAAGAATAGGGTTAATAATATACTGCGAACAAAATTACAAACAGGACAAAATTAGAACAAAATCACGAGGATTCCTCGTGACGCCGTGACGACGCTCGTGACAGCCGCCTATCGAAAGGTTTACGAACCTACTAATGAATGTATCACTAAAATAAAATTTAATTTAAAATAACTTATTTGATAGACTATTTTTTCTTTCATCTTGCGGGCTTAGGAACAGCGAAATTTTCAATTGCTTGTTGGGTGGGTAAATAGTGAGTAGGTGCCTATTTATTTCACAATACAATTAGATAGAAAAGCGACTTACAAAATGAAAATTACTGCAGAAAAAAGCGATTTTGGCGTATTTTAAAAGTCATAGTAGTTTAAACCGGAATAATTTATTTATACATTAGTAAACAAGGATTTATGATTTTACTTACACTGAAATAGGTAAAAAATTTTCTTTAAAATATTATAAACTCGTAAACTAGTAGGGAAAACCGACACGAAATCGAATTTTATTTAAGAAATGAATACATCAAGGCATCACAACAGAGATTCAAAAAATCTATTGATTTTTGTCGTATCTGAAAGGAAACTAAACGCTTACTATTTTCTTTGTTTTTTCGTAGGAGTCTTAAACAAACACATTGGACACATAAAATTATTAAGCCATCCTAAGAATTGTACGAAAATATTTTTTTATGTTTAAATACACTGGCCAGTTGTAATATATTTTGAAAATACGATTTAATAGTAAAAAATACAAATGTTTAAGTTTCAAGGTTCCTTCTACATTTTTGTAGGAGCTAAATCAAGAACGGTGTTTTATTTAAAAAAAGGATTTGCATCAGAAACATTTTTGTAAGTTGATTTTCCGATTTCTAATGTCGCCTAAGTCGTTAACTTTAGTTACTTAGTTTCTTGTGTCATAACTCGCATCGTCGCATTGGGAAAGTTATTATGTCACTGAGGTTATTTTTAGCTCACGTTTTTTCTCGCGCGCTACTTGTAACCTTCAAACAATCTTGAAATTATTATATGCCTACGTGGAAACGAACTCTTTTTCATAATACTGATACGGACAGACATGAAGGTCGCAATTTAAAAAGAAAATGAAAAATGCAAATCTCCAACCGCTGATATTTGTGCTGAGATAAATTGAATGACTCACATGTTGAATACTTTAATTTTAAAAAAAATTACACTTTTTCCCGGCTTCTCCATATTTGAATATTTATGCTCTACTGCGTGCGATTGTGTTTCAAATTCGAAAAATTTTGCGACAATAAAATTTGTTTTCAAATTTAATCATTATTGTAATGATATAATTGAATTGATTTGAGTGTATATGATTGACCCACTACATTTGTTTTGTCCTGTTAATGATTTACAACTGTGGTAAAATTAAATAAATGGTAATATTCACAAGGTTGTAGATGAAACATTCTGTATTTCTAACCCGAAATTATTAATATTTAAATTTGATGTTTTCCAGCATAGAAGAGATTTATTTACTATTTATTTATATCACTATATGAAATGTTTGTAATCCAATTAATTTTATATGTATGCAATAAAGTACAAAAATATATAATATATACAATTTAAAAGATACGCCCTTCTCATTTGGGGTAATACTTTAACTTTTCTTGTTTGTTTATAAGTTGAAACATTTATTTTTTAATTATACATATATATGTACATACATTACATACGGTAGAATGTTTATATTTGAATTATTGTGTATAATATATACAAACGATACAATATAGGTGCTGTTCAACCGTTGGTAGCACTTTGCTTGTTAGAGCATGTTATTTTAGGTCGGTGATTGAAAACGCCCTTCTAGAATTAGTTGACTTTACAGTATGTTAAGCTCCAGTGCCTAAAAATAATGTAATATATTTTCACAATATACTTAACTCTGGGTTATCTTGTAGACAATTTCTGTTCGCATTAAGTCCACCCTTTACCAAAGTTAGAAATTTATCGTGGTAACTAGAATAGCAGTCATAATTTAATTTCCTATGCCTTTAACAGAATATCCATTCTGAGTTTTATACTATTTTCCGGAAACAGATCTATTCTTGAAACGATTGTAAATGATACATAATATATACATATGTACAGCATACAATACGCTGAATTGCAAGAATAAATATATAGTCTCAGGACAGTGTTAAAAGTTTTTACATAGATTTTGTTACTCTTAACAACAATAGATCTCAAAGCTTTCGAATCGAAAAGAGAAAGAGTCGTACAACAGAAACACTAGGATATGATATCGTTCCTGTAAAAAATTCTGTCATTTTTATTCGTCTCATTCGTCATCATTACAACTTATGACCGTCTCAATATTGAGCTGAGAGCCTTATCTAAAAGTCTTCGCACGCCTTCGATAACACTGTGGAGAACTGTCTCGTGTACAGGTTTCTTCACGTTTTCCTTATATAAACAATGATTGAATTCTAATAACCATAAACTTTGATTTGATTTTGGATATAACACAAGTCAAGTAGGCCATCAATGCTTTTTTGATGTTTACATTAAGATTTTCTTCACATGCAAGCAAATTAAAAAACCTAAGTTTTAGGTCTTGCTAAATTTAACGAGTTTGCAACTTTTATTTGCCCAAAGTTAGTTATGATATAGTTAAACTAGAAAACAACTTGTTATTGGATTTGAAGCATGTGAAAAAAGTCAATCATTTCCGAGCTTTTGCGTCCAAACGAGTTTTCGTACGTAATACCTGAGATTTCGCTTTAACAAAATTTTCGAAATCTGCAGAGCGTACAGTGATGAACTTTCGTGAAATTTTAATTATTTATTCCTTTATTCAAACTTAATGATGGTATAATTGAAATATTTGTTATAATAATTTTAGATAATAGTGTCAAGAATTATTTTCAGTTGATATTCATGCTCCAAGTATAGGGAAGTATTTTAATATTGCTTGTAGGGTTTCATAATTAATTTTGTACGATATTTTCGTAGTCATTGCATCGAAAGGCTACGTCCTTAATAAATTGCGAAATAAAAATGCATCCTTATGCTCGAAAATTAAGGCAAAAATGGCAAAGTTTTCAGCAACTTTCAAAGACGTCGCGTCATCAAGAAAGTAATAAGTGCCTGCCTGTGAACAGTTTACTCTGTATCACTCTCAATTATTTCACGATCATTGAATCCGCATTTGAACGAACGATCAGCACAAAATGTGCTGACAGCGCGTGCTTACTTTGAAAACCGTAAGATTGATGAGTAAGATACTACGCTTACGTAATTAATACTTAAAGTTTAATCGTCTATCAATGGCCCTATCCATTTGTTTGTAATAACATTTTTTAATTTAAGCCATAATAATTATTTACTTAAAAATTAATCAACAAGTAGTTGTTGCATATACCAATCTGAGGCTTACCTTATTCATCCAAATGCTACTCTGTACACTAGTACAGAAGTAATTTTCTGTGCTTTTAAATCTATAACGAGAAATATTTATTACTGGCAGTGGTCTAAAGTGATCGATTAGTTCTAAAGTAAAAACAAGCAGTGGTAGCCTAGTTGTTTGAACGTCGGTCTCCTGCACGAGCGACTCGAATTTGAATCCAGCACATGTAATTTTTCAAATTATTTGCGCATTAATTATCAATAACTTCGGAGAAAGAAAATATCGTGAGGAAACCTGCACACCTAAGAGTTTTCTATGTAATATTCTCAAAGGTGTATAAAGTCTACCGGCTTGTTTGTGACCCGAGCCCAGCACTGGGACAGTTATTAGTTGCAACGATGAGTTCTATAGTTCGTCCGGGTAATTAAAATGTGCCTTTGTACAAAATTTCTTATTCAATTTAACTCTTTTATGTATTCAGTGTACATAAATTATTAAATAAGTAATAAATAAAAGTTATCGTATATATTCTTAAAACTATTCCTACAATTTGGTTGTATCTAAAGAAATATGTATGTCTAAATTTTCCTTGAAAAATTAAGATTCTTAAGTAACGAGTTCTAAAGTTCTAAAATTGTTATGTACGTTTTAATATCCTGTACGAACAATACAAAGTAAAAAATAATAATTAACTGGCCTCTTCATTATTTGTCTCCTGTCCCTCGATCGTTCCTCGATTATCAGTAGATTTCCTCCAAGTAATCAACGGAGATGGAACACTATACCAATTACATACTTAATATGTTATATTAAATTAACCTTATACGATCATATATAATAAGTAAATAGCGTTAACGGCCATTATTATTTAACGACACTTTTTGTTTTATTGTAATGTCTCACGCGTACTTTGCAATGGCTTCCAGTTCTCATTATATCACACTAATATGAGAAGTGTAACCCATTAAACGCACTTGCCTTCCAAAAACTTCGACGCGAATTTGTTCAATATTTTACAAACGCTGCCACCTTATCACGAAATCAACGTGTTGATCTGTATTTGTCTTATAATTTTGTTATTAATTTTACTTATCCTTAGCATTTCGTTCGTTCGAAAATATGAAATCCACATCAGTCATATATTCGTCTGTCATATTCAGTTTTTATACAATATACTGAACGGTAAAATTTTTGAAATCTGTTAAAAAGAGAGTACATATCTTAAAGTTATTATATTAGTAATAGAGGAACACAGTGTGTGAGTGAGATTTCGATCTTTACGGAAAATCCTACTTGCGAGAAAGAGATGCAAGAAAATTGACGGTAGGACTGTTTTCAAACTCTTTACTCTCCATTTATCTCATGTCAAAAACTAGCTCTTTGTTATTTTATTAATTTCTTTTCAATCTTACTGTATTTTATTGGACATAAAACAGGATGTCGTGTTCTCTGTGAGACTGCATGTTACTAATAACAATAACCCAACCAAAGAGACAGTCCACAAGTACATACCGACAGTTCAATATCACTCTCAGGAGGCTTATTTTCATAGAAGTTGGTCTTAAAATTATATAAATTAAGATTAATAACATGCAGTAAATATTCCATTTTATGAATAATAACTTATTTTTCATAATTACGTTAAGGATAAAAAGATATTGTGTACGTGAAAATGATACCATTTCGTATAGAGCCTATTACGTTAGTATATTATGTTTATGGTTTAGACATAATGTCTCATTTACCCATAAACATAATATACTAACGTAATAGACAAACACTCATATCTCATCATCGCGTCACCAAAACCTAAATGTGCATGTGTGTGAAAATGACAATTGTGTGAGTGACTTTTAGTGATGTCAAATTCACTACCATGCACTGTCGACATGAATTACCCACTATTTCAACAGGTAAATCGATATAACTTATTGCCCTCGGAAATGAACTAACCAACAAATTTTGTAGGTATATATTCCTCATTAACAAGATGTCAATGATTTCGTAGAATGAAATAGATGCCCTTAAAATGTCTACAGAAAACTTAGTGAGGAACCCTACTTATCTGGTTTAACATTCGAATCCATTTTTCTTTTTCAACTGCATTTACAGGAATGGTTGGAGAAGTAAAATTTGACAATAAATATGAAATCACATTCGCAAATCAACTAACAAATAACAAAGAGCTATTTTTTGACAGGAGACCAATGGAGAGTAAATAGTTTGAAAATAGTCCTACGGCCAATTCTCTTGCTTCTCTTTCTCTCAAGTAGGTTTTTCCGTAAAGCTTGAAATCTCAGTCGCACACTGTGTTCCTTTATTGCGCTAGTATATTAACTTTATGCATTTACCTGATATACGCTTAAAAAGATTGGTAGTGAACTGTCAGCTGCCACTTCACTGATGTTGTCACAGTTAACAACATTCACTGTTGATCAAATTACCTCAGATTTTTTTGAACATCACCGAGGAACGTGGGTAATACCATAGCTGGATTGGGGCGTCTCCCAATATGTGTACTTAACAGCTTGCGCTTAATTAGATATATATTATATGTTTTCAAAATTGTTATATTAGTGGAGCGAAGCGCGAGCGTCTGCAAGCACAGCAGAACGTCGCCTTACGTACCATCGTAGGCGCCGGCCGCTATGTCAGGAACGATGTAGTGGCGCGCGACCTGAATGCCCAGTCGCTCGAGGAGTTTGTGGTAGGTTGCGCTCGTCGTATGTTCGACAGAGCCGACAACGGCCCGCATCAACACCTCCGAGGGTTCGCGCCCCTCCACACTCGACCACCTGACGGTCGCCCGCTACCGCGGGAGATCATAGGGCCGGTCCCCCCCGATTATCAGGGGGGCGGCTGCTAGGGCTGCGTGTATCGGTTTCGTGCACCGTAAGCCAAACCCCCCGCTCCACAGCGGGGGTTATCAACACCAGGAGACTGTTCTGGTTCCCCTAGAGTAAATGCCCGGGCATGGAGGAATTCCTCGAGTCCCGTATTCCCCACGCATTGGCCGCGCCCCCTCGTTCAGAGGGCGGTCGCTGTCGCGTAGGAAGCCCGTCGTGTCGTGTGTTATATTAGTATACATACTATAGTGTATATAAATAACTATATATGTATATCAAATTTGTGTTTAGAATATATTAATATTTAGGTAGGTACGCACTAATTTTACTTCATTGTATCACTTTTTAGGTGTACTAGAAGAAATATCAGATTAGGATTAAGGAGTGGCCTTGTACAAAATTTCAAACATATTTGGTTTTCTGTAATTTTGTATTATATATATAAATAATTTTGGGTTTCATTATTTAAAGATTGAAAATGTTAAAACAGAGTATAACTTAGAGTATTATATTGTAAATTATATATTCACGTATGAAGAGCCATCCCAATATTATTAACTTGTATTATTAAACATATTGTACTTTTGTTAATAAAATTGTTACAAAATATTTTAGTAATCTGGTTTCAATAAAACAAAATGAAGCCTGCTTAGCAATTGTGTGTTATAAACGTTGAATACACAAGTTATTCAAAGAGAAAACATTTAAATGTGTCTTTCAACTAAGCACATTTTATTTAAAACTCGTCAAAAGTTGTATGAAAAGCTATTGAAACTAAGTAGCCCAGATTAATTCAACGTTTGTATTTCTCCGCACTCGACTTCTTTTGAAACTAATAAGGAACTCGAGCTTTTGAGACTTATATCCTTTAAAAGCTAAGCGGTATTTTTAAATAACTTAGCATTTCAACATTTGATATCTGTGCATTTGCTTTTTTATAGAAAACCGCTCCCCACATTTTCTTTGAGGTATAAAATACACAAATTTTCCATTTCTCCCTGGTGATTTATAGTTTTAAAGTCAGATTTACTAGAGACTAATAAATCACGTCCGAATCTTATAAACTTGCATTTAATTTTGCGCGAACTACGTAGTAAATAAAAAAAGTTTAATGTTCTTTTGATGGCGTTATATCTGATGCATTAAACATTTTGCTAAGGTCAAATGAAGCAAATAAAATAACTGTTGTGCTTCTTACTATTCTTTTCCATTATAATATTTAAAAGTCGGCAGAATTTATTTTAAAAATTATATAAATCCAATAAATTTATTTATCTCTCTCACCGTCGGTCTGACACTTGGTCCGTGTAAATATGGTATTCTAAAATTACATGAACCAATATCAGGATCACGGGCTCAATAAACGCCAAAGTTGTTTCGCAGACTTTATTGCACTTCAATACTAATAAGTAAAATAATTGCCAAAATAATAATCGCAGTCGTTAGTCACCGGTATTTCATTTTGTAGATAGAACTTTTGCCTTACATATTTGAGGTCCGTATGACCCGCGTTCGTTCCTTCAGAGACTTCCTACGCGGCGTGCGGCCACTAAGAGCGCCGTCCATTACGTGGGGAGTTTGGGACTCGAGGGAATCCTCCATGCCCGGGCAGTTCCACGATAGGGTCAAAACCACCCCGGTAACAAACCCCGCTGTTGAGCGGGAATGACCGCGTGCAGCACTGCCCACAATTTATACCGATTACTGATCCTTCCAGAACTTTCTGCGCAATTCGCGTCAGTATTATCGAAAAACAGTAGAATAATACATGACCAAAGTTAACTAAAGTAACTAAAATCTCGAGAATTGTTATTTTGCACGGTGCCCACATTCGCCCACGCCATTTCATGTTTATGACGGAAGTTACTACGCGTCAACAATTATAACAAGAGCCTCAGACGTTCTCCTACCAGAAACTCAAAGCACTTACCGACACACGCAATGATTCCGGGAGTGAGAAAAATTGAAACTATTGCCTTCAAATCAAATCAAGTGTCATTATTGTGGAAAACTTGGGCACAACCAGCTGGGCACAAGCTGGCAGATAGCCAGAAGCCATCATCCGCAGCTATCACATCGACTTCCGGACAGCGGCAGCCCGTCAACAGCAAAGTGGTGGTGTGTTACAAGTGCAACGCACCTGGCCACGTCCCTAGTCGCTGTACTACGAGCAGCGGGTTTAAGGGAGCATCGGTACCAGAGGCGGAGCATCGTGTCGACCTATGTGCGGTCGAAGCTCTATCAGGAACATTGACACATACTGGTACGTGTTACAAATTCGATTATGATACAGGTGCTGAGTATTCTTTGATAAAAGAGAAACTGATTCACCACTGATATTTTATTTCACGTTTTGCCAGACCTTTCTAGGATTTTATATCATGATAGGCCACGAGATTTTACGTAATGGTAGATGGTAATGGTACGTAAGGGTATTGGCATGAGCACGAGGTCATCTGATTTGACATTGACTAGAGATATTATTGTGAAAACTTCTACACCAACAAAAGAGGTCAAATCATCCAAAATTAGCCTTGATACCATTGACTTTGATATTCCATTAAATAGGAAACATGAACTTGTAGATATTTTGCAACAATATTCAGAATTATTCATTGACGGTTTTCCAATTACTCGTGTTAATACGGGCGGGTTACAGACAAGGTTAACTGATCCTTCTCAAACTGTTCAAAGGCGACCTTACTATAAGTCATCTCCGCACGAACGTCAGGTTATACATAGGAAGATCGAAGAGCTAATGTCTGCAACGATCATTAGGGCAAGTAATTCACCATTTGCTAGCCCAGCTCTTTTGGACAAAAAATACGATGATTCAGATCACATGGTTATTGATTACAGAGAGCTAAATACTAATACCGTAACTGATCGGTATCCGTTACCTTTAATATCGGACCAAATTTCAAGGTTACATGGTGACAATTACTTCACAAAATTAGACTGTGCAAGTGGATTCCATTTAATTCCGGTACATCCAGATTCTATCGAGTGTACAGCATTCATTACCACCGTGGGATAATACGAGTTTTTGACCATACTCTTTGGTTTGTGAAATGCTATCTCTGTTTTTCAGCGGGCTATACAATATTCACGAGTCCCTTGTTAACTTAGCATATGAAATGACTTTAGAGAAGCTATACAATTACTACTGGTTTGAAGGTATGAGTTGATCGAAAGTTTGTAGATAATTGCGTGACTTGCAGAATTGCAAAATCACACTCGGGCAAAATACAGGCTGAGCTGCAGCCTATATCAAAAACGGCGATCTCGTGGCATACTGTATATGTTGATGATACAGATAGTGGAAAAAGCGATAAGAAGGATTGTATTGAAAAAGGCTTTTGTATTGATCGACGCTTTCATTTTGCGTGTATTTGCCTTTTAATTACATCTATTCAATATGTATAATTATGAACCTAATACTGATCTTCTAATAATATAATACTGTTCTTGAATTAAAGCGTTTGGATGTCAATAATTGGTTGGAGCTGAAATAATTACACGTTTAAGTAAACCCCTTTCACGATTCGATATGGTTCTATACGTCTAGCGAGATTAGGTTTAAAAGTATTGTCAATGGTATAACTTTATAAGAATTATTAATTATTACATTAATGTCTTTATTGGTAAACTTTTAGATTAATCTGTAAGAAACGTAACTCGATATACATCGCCAATAAAATAAAGGGCTCTGCAAACAGAATCAAAGCTGTCTATCTAGAATGTTAATTAATATGAAAACATTGAATGATCTTAGTTTTGGTTTAAAGGTCAATAACAAGAGTGTCACTTCTGATAGTGCAGTTGATGTCGCGTTTGAAGATTTCCTCTCGAAAGTATCGCACATAATCATAAAAAACTTAAATGCGAGCCTCCAGGTTACCATCAATGGTATTATGGTGTTCAGAAATGCCTCAATTAATTTCGCTTTAAACACATCACTTGTGATATATCTATAAAAACTTTCAAATATATCAATATTAAAAAAAATAAGTGGTCTATGGAATTTTCTACAGTTGTAATGAACCAATTATTTATTATATTACGCCTCATTTGAATTTTATTTTTAATATTGTTGATGATGATAGCTTCCCCAATCTCGCGAAATATGGTGAAATAATCCCATTGTTTATTCATTCATTTTAAGTTGTTGTGAGGTTCAGCTGCTGATAATTAGTCAATTTTTATATTACAAAAAAGAGCAGTACACGTCAAATACTCGTACATCCTCGGGCCTAGGAACTCGTTTAGAGATCTCTTTAATGAAGTCAATATATTAATGAATGTGCACAATACATTTTAGATCATATTATATGTAGGTTAAAAATACTTTGATAGTTTTCTTAAGAAGAGTGATGTACACAACATTAATATCTATATATACTACTATGTATATAAATCTGTTGAGATTTTCGTGTATGTATCAAGATTACTACTAAAAAACGACTTGACCCATCTTAATTAAAATTAATAAGTAGAGAAAACACAATTGCGCATATGACAGGCTATATAAAATTAGAAATAAGACTAAACTGATTGTACAAAATTTCAGACTTGGCAAATCTGATGGATCTTTCATGGGTAAAAATTAATAAAAAAAGAACATATGATTGCGCTAATGCGCTATTTATGATATGGTTATACTTATCGTTACATTGGTGTCATATAAAACATTGAAATTATTATTTAAATTGACAGTACCAGGCGTTACTTTGCGGAAATTCATTGTTATTAAATTATGTTAATTTACTTTGCATCAACCAGCAAGCACACACCAACCAACAACACATGTTTCGCTCCGAAACAGAGCATCCTCAGGGTGAATAACTCTTCGAGTGTTAACCGCAAAGTCATTGCTTGCAGATTGTTCCATTAATACTAATTAACTAATAGTAATTTAATTAATTAATACTAATTTAAGTATTTGAGTTTTTCTTAGGCAGGCTTTGTTTATTTTTTTAATATGTGTCTGTGTGTGTTTAATTCGTTTGTATTTCATTAAATATAAATTGGTTATATAATTTTGTTATCTAATCGGTTGCTACTTGTTTGTAACGTATAAAAGTTAAGTGCATATTATAATTTTTTTGGTAGTGTTTTTTCTTTTTCTGTTTTTGTTTTCCTTTTTTGTAGTATGTAAATTATTCCTTAAAAATATTTAATTATTTAAATTAATGTTATTGCAATTTAGAACATATAAATAAATATTAGTAACATTTATTATAATGAAAGTTATTTCTTCAGTGTACGTAATTATCTTATTAATTATTATTCACGAGTCTTGCGATATGCCATACCAAATGTGTAATGTTGTTGGTGAAATAAGAATAAATATTTCAGATTAAATAATTTTGTTGTAATTAAGTATGAGCATGGTAAAACAAAATTTGAAATTATTGGAATATCTGCACGAAAAATGTTTCGGGCCTTTGCTAGTTTCAACTATTTGTGAAAATTTTAATATAGGTAGGCTTTGTCATTAATATAAATGCCTGTACATATTTTACTAAAATGTTTTTGTCTAATTTTCTATGTTTTTTTACACTTATTACACATAAACCACTTCAGTGGTTTCGGGTTCCACGTCAGATTTAAATAATTTTTAGTATATTTGGATAGTATATTTTTACTAATAATCATATGGGTAATAATCTATAATTCTTTTTATCCCGGGAAATGGATGTTTCTGCGGAATCCTTCAAAAATGTTTTGGACAATTCACACGATCTCCAAATTTTCTTAGTAACGAGCACCGTGGCGACGAAGAAATTCATTGAAAATTTGGAGAAAATTATGAATTTCCATATTCATAATGATCATCTATTGAGAGTTATAATAGAACATCATTATTAATATGGAAATTTTGACAAAAATATTAATTCATAATGCTCTGTAAAACTGTAGCATAATTAAATAGGTTGAATTGAAATTATTGAACAAGTTCCATGCAGAGAAATCAAAAACTAAACTTGTTTTCGAGTTTTCTTGCAAACATAAATTCCATAGTAGGGCGACTTATGGCGGTGACATTAAATTATGTACTAATTGTAATATCTTCGACATTTATATAAGTATTTGTGTGATAATACATTGTTACGGACATTTTCTAGTTGTGGCATCTGATTGGCAATGAATATGGCAATTGCCATCGGTGACATTTGTTAGATAAGACCAGGTCCATAGGCAGTAATATAATAAGTGTATGATTTGTGGTTACTGTTTCTATTTGTTGAAGTGGAGACGTGTTTTAACTAAACCGTGTTGTTTGTATAAGATTTGTGTTAAATTAATTTAAAATGGTGTTTGGGATATGGTTTTCAATTAAAATATAAATTTGCAAATATGTAAATAAGTATGATACCTATATTTCCTTTTACGATATTGACCAATCCCTAGTCGTTGGTAGTTAGTAACCCGGCCTGCCGAGCGCGGGACCCCGGGTTCAATTTCCAGCCGGAGCAGACATTTATGTAATAGATAAATGTTTGTCCTCTCTTCATTGGTGTTTTGGTCATAGTTGTATATGTTGATGCCACACACAACGCAGGGAATTCTACCACAAGGAACCTGCAATCCTAGTGCGGTGGTGGGACTGTGCGTAACTTTATTATTATTATTCTACTTTAGACTAAATACCACTAGTCGGCTTTAATTTATTTTAAAATACTCCTTACTATAAACCGTTCTCTTGTCTTTATCAGATTCTTTAGAAAACCGTGTATAAGTATATTATTCTTCACTTTGATATATGTGGGATTTGCTTGAGGTTATCATTATGATATAGAAGTCCTTAGTAAATTTTAAAAGACCCCAACGTGTGATGGATGGAATAGAGGGAGATGTCTGCACGATGTAATGTTCGTATTAACGTGCTTAGAACAATAATTTATTAAAAATGTTATAAAGATAGTATTGGCCACTTCGTTAATTTCCCTTCATGCTGTGGCATTCTGTTAATGCAGGCGATCCCATTTTATTCATTCGTTGCCATTTATAATCTGTAAATCGACGCACCATATCCCTACTGTCGATTGGTTTTTTTAGAAGTGATCCAAATAAAATAATGACGGGATTGTGCGTCAACCAATCGAGAGTAATAATATAGCGCGTCGACTCACAGATCATAAATATTAATGAATGACAATGAATGTATGAATTGGGAGCACGTGCGTTCACAGAATGCCAAAGATGAGATGAGAATGAGAATAAAACCTTATACATAAAAATATTTGCTTTACCCGACAATAAAAAATACAATATCAGAGATGTAAGATCTTATTTAAGAAGTGGTTATTGACGTCGAGAGCCATACATACTTTTGGCCATCGTGTGAATCAGTCAATAATACCGTGCTTGAATTTTTCGGGGTCGGGTATCGAAATGGCCAAGAGGCGACATGGTGCGCCGAGTCATTAGATGGCCGACAGAGTAGACAAAAACGTGCCCACTGACGGCAGTTGATGTTATTTTTTATAAATATCGTTATTTTTTTCGGTCATTTCCGAAAAAAGGTCCGTCACAGTGACTCCAGAAATTAGTTGTTAGATTGTTTTTTTGGTTAATACACGATGAAACTGTAGACGGTATTTTATCTTCGTCACTTCTGTCACCCCATAAAGCAAGTCAGAAGGGCCGCGAGACGTTTCGTCAAACCCTAGCCTATTAAATCCTAGATGTATGTAGTATTTTTTGTCATATGTGTGAATGATATATTTATAATGTATTATGTACAAAATCGATATGCCGATTCATATGATCTGATTGGGTTCCAAAACAGATACCCTAGGTAAATTCATTACACTTGATGTAATATCCTCTAGGCATAAACTCATTAAATTATCCGTGATTGATTTACACTTATGGTGTACAATGTATGGCGTACAAAATGTAATAGATGTATAAATATAAAAACAATATAGCATTATACAAATCATTAAATTGAATTTCTGAAGGGTTGGTGTAAACCACCCCGCCTGTTTCAGTTCCCAAGAATAAAGAGCCGATATAAGTGACCTGAGAAGTGGTGCAGGCAACCTTGTTCAGTTCTGAGAGTGCGTAGCACAATTATGTCTTTCTGACTTTATACCACTTACCTTCTAGAATAAACCGCGAACATTTGTAATATGTTTCTAATGCAATGTCAGAAAACCAGTAAATATGCGGCCTCCCCTTTTTGTTCTTAGCCAGGGACGCGTTGATGATACCCTGGTATTTTAGATTTGCATGGGCATCGATATCCACTTCCTATTATATAGCCAGTCTGCTCGTAAGCCGGATGTTATTACGAAATAAAAATAATTTGAGAGTGTTATCAGATCCTGAATGTTCAAAAGTAAGATGGAACGTTAAAAAATTGGAAATTTTAAATGGGTATATATGTATATATATATAAAAAATCGTTTTTATCAATGTCATAAATGGAACTATTAACATTTAAATATTTTATTAACATTCTTTATTACTAACATCCTTTTGTAATTTTGTGTCTGATTATTATATTAATAATATTAAATTTAATTCATGTAATAAGGAGAAAATGTAAGATATTACTGAGCTTGTTTAAGTCTAATGAACGAATTCGTGGAATATATAAAAAAATATACTAACAGAATGTTCGTATTCGTACATTTATATTAAACAGATAATATTAATATCAGCGTTTTGGGCGAGAATTCACGAAATATCTTTATGAAATTTTCTTACTTTAATATCATAACCATCACGCAAACTTTAATTTACATAAAAACGACAATGTATTATTGTATAAAATGTGATGGAAAACGAAATTAAACTTTATTAATATAAGAATTCAATCACGCTCGGTAATTGTTCTTCAACGAAAAATTGTCTACATCTTATATGCAATGGATATTGCGATACCATTGCGTACTTTCTTTCTCTGTTTCTTTATATTTCTTGGCCGGCAACATATTAATGATTAGTGGCGGATGTCCGAGGCGATAGCAGAGCAGAAACACGTGCTTGGTATTGAGGCACTTATTGCTCAAAGCCACACTTACGGTTTTTTATGTAAATGGCCCACAAATGAGCAGACGAGCCACCTGATGGTAAGTGGTCACCGTCGACCGGGAACATCAGCAAGACCACATGTATCAATGATGCGTTGTCGGTAAGGAAATGAGAAGAAAGTTAGAAAGCAAGTACTGCCTCTCAAGCCCCCAGCCAGAACACGACGAGTCGTTTGGCGACTGACTCAATCAGAAGGGTGGGAGTTAGCCAGGCAGGCTTCACGAAAAGATAATAATACAAGTAATAATATTAATGACTTCATAATAATACTGATAATATAATCCATACGCGAAGCCCTAGCACCAAGCAGGCTGGCTTCTGTCGCCTCCTACGACACCCTGTTCTGCCAGCATGGGATTGGAGGGAATATTCTAAGCCGCCGCAATACCACTTACCATCTGGTGACTCGTCTGCTCGTTTGTCGACTATTAACATAAAAAAATGTCAACTGGGTTATTTATATGGAATTGATAATACTTGTTATTGGAATGGAATTGATAATAGTTGTTATTGGAATGGAATTACTCGTATTTATGTCACTTCTGAGCTAGTTAGCGAGTGCGTGATGGAAAAAATATGAAAAAAAACCACGTATAACGCATTTTAATAGCATTATTCCTTGTTAAACATACACTTTGTTCGTCTATCTCATATCATAACAGAAGAAGCAGATTATCAAGTTTTCAATCAAGACGAGGAAAACGTTAAACAAACTTATTTCTCTCTATTAGTGAAGCGAAATGAATACTGTCAGATTTGCTCTCGTCAAACATTTATGAAGGTTTAAAACTTTTTCCTTTTTTTGGAATAATGAAGTTTAAATAATACATGGCTAATATATCGGTTGGGGTTTTAAGAATGTAAATTGAAATCCACAAGCCAGTAAGCAGTGCTAAAGCTGTAAAAAAGTCAGTATTCACTGAATGACCGAGTACACCAGTATTACAGTCGCCCGACGAGCGGAATCGATTTTATCATTTCCAACGGTTTCTTTCAACCTTTTCAGTAATGCTTTCTGATAAGATATATTGGAGTGCCAAAACCCGATTTAAAGAAATCACAAAATGCTTTAAACGATAACGTTATGAATCATTATGGTATGATGAATATTAATACAGATATTAATGTGTATGGATATGGGTGTATTTATTTAAATTTAATTGAAAATAATAATACAATAATACAAATAGCGACTTTTATTCTTTACGCATTCTCTACCAGCTTTATGCCAGCAAAAGGTACGCAATTAATGGTATAAAATAAAACATAATTCGTCGAACGTCGCCATTGACGATAGTTCTGGATAGTCTCTGTTTTATGTCAACTGTCTATTACGTCAGCAATGCATGGTCTGTGTCTCTGTGGCCCTGCCTCACCATGAAAAACTACAGAATATTAATTTAGTGTACGAATCTAATGAGCTATAGGTATTCTTTTCAAACGCGTTTGTTTGTAATTATATTTTGCCTAAACGTGCGCACCAACATGTTTTTATGGTATATAATTAACTGATGAAACTATTTTTATCTCCTCTATAGACTGTTTTTGGACCAGTGGTAATATCTAACAGATAAGTCAGTAGTAAATTCGACCGATGCTCACTTGGTCCCGAGTTAGCGCCTGCGCCGGGGTGCGCACTGATTTGAAAATAAAACAACATGGCAGTTACTAACAACGTATCCACAGAGTTTAATCCGCCTGAATCTCTGACATACATATAATACGAGTAGCTCCAAGTTCGTTCGGGTTCAATATATATATATATATATATATATAACAGTAAATAGTAAATAGTCTGCTAATAGTAAATAACTTTTCAAATAGTAACGTGGTTTATTGAAGATTATCCTCCGCATTCACACAAACTTACAAAATTCGCTCTACCTATGTGTATAATTAGTATAGACTAGCAAACAGCCTTCGCTTCGCTTCAGAAACACTACCTTAGGCTTAGAAAAAGCATCTGCATTGTTTTAGGATTGAGTTTCTCTCGTTCTGTTAATAAGAAATAAACACATTAATTTAAAACTTATTTATGTATGGATGGATTACAATGAAACTTTAAATATTAAGTGATGCTTACTGCAATACATTAGTGACAACCAGAACGAAATCGGATAGGCCATTTCTGAAATTAGAATACAAATAAACAGACAAACATTCTAACAACTATTGTTTTGTGTTCTATTGCATTTATAAAGGCTTTATCATAGTTTTTCTCATATACCCCACAATTTACTGAAAGCGATGAGTTACCATTTTACTATATGTATGTATGCAGGACCCCCGTTCAAATGATGAAATACTGTACCGAGTACCTAAACCATTAAAAGGGAGTTAGGTGGACTTGCTCATTCGTTTTCTTGGCAGTTCCCGGTGAGGACGGTTCGAATAAGTCGATACACGTGAGCCATTTTTGATATCCCGAAATTGTGAAACTAATAAGTTTATTTGTTATTATGATTTTGGTGCACTGAACCTAGGCTAGATTATTTTAATATATATGTCGAGTAATGTACCTTATAAATGACAGTATAGTAGATAAACACCTAGTTTTATAAGGTATAAAAGGTTTATAAAGTATATAAGGTAATAAAGGTTAATTTACTAACGGAGGCAATCAATACATTCAATAAAAAAACAACCATTATGAGTTACCATTTATCGAACTGAATTTTTTCCAAACATACTGAGTGAAAAATATGTATAACTGTAGATAACCCAGTAAAAACAGGGAAGGATGGCGATCTGTCGTGAAGTGCATTACATTTGCCGCAAGTAGAAAACAAACACAACGTTCACGCCCACTCTTTTAAGAGAGTAAGAAGAAGAAGACCGAATGATGAGTAATATTTTCTGGATACACTCACAGGAAAGAACAGTAATTCACGAGGGATCCATTCGATTTATGACTTGAGTAAATCAACGGTACTCTTAACATCTCCAAATTCGGCATCAAAGAATAAGCCGCTGCATTCGTTAAAGCCAGAGATGCATTATCTTTCTTTTCTTATTTCACTTCTTGGTTTTTCTCTATTTCCGTAGTTGGCTCTTTGCAGTGCTTATTTAAATCTCAAGTATAACTCTCAAAAAAAAAAAAACTCAAATATAAATATATCTTTATAAATTAACAGGAATATTCCAGAAGCTGAAGTGTTTTTAATTTCAACGTATTTCACAGAAAATATATAATACTGTTTTTTAATTTAACTATAATTGTTATCTTATAAATAAACTGAGAATTCTTAAAAGAACAACTACTTCGAAAATATTATTCATGTTGCTGCAACGCTACACTACGCCTACGACCGATTACGAGGTCAACGGTTCATTTCGTCCAGCACTAAACAGTGACAGCAAATCTGCATATTCTTATGTTCAATCAACTTGTAAATGATATCACTTGTCATTACTGGTAAAGAGATTTCTATACAAGAGAAGTTCAAATGGAAATTCACCGATTATGTAATAAAATTTCATAGGCCTAAGGTACTCTTAAATGCTCCGGAATTATCAAAGAACATTGCCTTCTGCCACCCTACGAGTATTTCCAACTTTCAACCACACTGAACTACATCGTTCCGCTAAACTTCACTAAAGATATAACCGATCCCGAGAGTATAATGTCACGACCGCTTAATTCATTTAGTTCACTTTTCTAACTAATTTATAACAATTATTCCCAGAAACTATACAGAAATTCTTTTTCCATGTTTCGGAACCAGTGATAAATTAACGATGCTTGATCGATGTTCTTATGAGTTCTTATTAGTTTTATCTAGTTGTCTGATGAGTCGGGGATTTGCAGATGTTTTTATAAAATTTTCCACATAAATTATATGAAATTGCATAAAGTTATTTTTCGTACATGACGTAAAATCAAACATTCTCATCCGACTGCTGGAAGAATCTTCCTCTAATAGAACGATATTGTTACTAAAAGCACAATGCACCCACAACATTCGTGATTTCCTATCGAACTAAAGATGAAGATTCCATGAAGGCCGCTACACCTTTGTGATTACAGATTCGGGTACCATAATTATAGAACAAATACCATAATTATAGAAGCAATCAAGTTCGAATTTATAATGTTTGCTTTTTAAAATATTGTACGTTGTGTAAATATGTTAGTAAAGTAAGTCGTTCAAATGGGGAATCAGCAACTTTTGACTCCCGCATAAGAGCTCAGGGAGAAAGGGCCGGTTGAAAAACAGCATTGCACGAGATCTTTATGTTGTGTCAGCCGATGCTGAGCCGTCTCTGCTTTTGCCTTAATTTGTTAGTTTTTTTTTCTTGGTATGTAAACACTAATTAAAATGTAAGGTGTTCTTTAAGGCAATAAATACTATAATAATTATTATTATTTTGACTTGCGTGAGTTTGTAGTATGAAAACAAATTTATAATAGGTACTTTCAAAATATCCGGACTTCTTTTCCTGTTGAATTACTGCTCTGTAGCTCAGTTGGTATTCATGGCTCATTATTATTGCTGCGAGCTCTGCCTTTGTTTTACTATAAGAGCAGACATTTCAGCGTCTGTTTTTTTTTGCTCTAAGACGTTTGTTATGTATCATTTGTCGATACAAATATGTCATATATAATTCATGAATCCTGATGGAGGCTGTGAGTATTCCAGTGTATAGTTTATTTTATTTCATAAGACTTATGATAATCATAAAGCTTTTTCTGTAAACCGTGAATAAGGACTGTATCCCAATACATCAAAATTTGTGAGTATGTCACTAAACTATACATATCAACAAATTTCAACTTTCTCTACACAGAAACATCTTTTTGCCAAGTGCCAATGAACCTTATCAGGTTAGCGGTTACTGCCGCTCATAAACATTCTACGGGTAGTTCTTACAAGAAACTCTGCGTCTAATCTATATCTAGCTGTTACATAAATTTTGTAAACATTCAAATAGACTAATGCAATATTAATAGACTAATGCACATATCTTTCAATTTACTTCTTATATTAATTTACATGGTTATTCCACTGATATATAAGTGAAATTTAACTGAATGTATTATGACATTCATTCCAGAAATATTCTGTTTCATTAATAAATTATTACGTACATTTTGTTTCATCATTTTAAATAGCGCCCACTTGAGTTGACCTTTGATAATGAACGGCCACTGTCAAAACTTTGTTGCTCTGAGTTTTTTTAACATACTTAACGCAAATAAATTTAAGTAGAGAGTTTCAAGCAACTTAAGCAATTATTAGTAAAAAAACACATCCAATCTGTGTAGTATTTAGGTTCTTTCATACTTATCTCGACCCGTTCATTGGCTTTGCTAAACTATAGCTTTGTTAGGAGAAATGTTTTGTTAGGTAAGGGAGTGCGGTATCGTAGAGGTCACGACCTTCCTCCAAAATTTTGCACATCAAATGACAAGCCTTATAAAATTTGACAGTAAAAAAAATTCTTATAAAGTATTTGCCTAATAAAATCGAATTTATTCGAGTTATTTTTGTATTGATAATGTACATTAATTAATAAGATGACAAAGTCTGACTTCGACGGCTTCTGCTTTGATGGTATGGATGCCCATCGTTTAAACTACTTACTGTTGGGTGGCGTACAAGTCAAATTGGACACTGTTGTTAGTTGAATAGAAACATTAGTTTTTTTTTTTTTATGTCAATAGCCGACAAACGACGAGTCGTTTGGCGGCTGACTCAAGCAGGAGGGTGGTAGCTAGCCAGCCAGGCTTCACGGAAAGATAATAATACCAGTAAAAATATTAATGACTTAATAATAATACTGATAATATAATCCATACGCGAAGCCCTACCACCAAGCAGGCTGGCTTCTGTCGCCTCTTACGACACCCTGTTCTGCCAGCATGGGATTAGGGGTAGTATTGTAAGCCGCCCCAATACGGCAAGAATAGTTCTAATCAATCCACATGTAACTGGCGTGCACCATGGCCTCTATCCCTCCCATTGAGAAAGGAAATCTTAATCTAGCAATGGGATAAATATGGAATGTGATAATGACGAACCATAAAATAACAAGCAATAAAAACTTACTTCACTAAAATCCCATGAACAGCGGACGTTCGACAAAAGATTGGCACAGAAAATAAATCTCAAACGAAAATGTGCGCTGAGCTATTCATCTGCAGACATAAGATAGCTATCGAAGTGAAATTCTACAGTGAGAATAGATCAATTGTTTGGTTACAATGAACCGAGTACAACCTAGAACTTTTAGTAATAATATCGTGAATATAAGAATTTTGTCGAATTTTAAACATGTTCATTTCAGTAAAATCTTTGCTATCCAGGCTTTTTAGAAATTAAATAAATATCAATTTACAGGCAGCAAGCCATACATATACATATATACACAGCCGTACAAGCAAGACATTCAGAAAATAATTACAATATGTTGTCCTCTATAAAAGGTTTATTAGAATTTTTAAGAAACATTTTTATTGTTCAGATTCTGCCGCGTTATTATTATAAAGTTTATTAAATTGAATATTTTTGTAACAATACAAAAGCTCGCTAAAATGGAAAGGAAAGCTTTTAGGTAAATTAATTACAATTGTGAACCTAGCAAATTTGAAAAAAATAGTTTCGTTTGCTCCACGTTTACAAATGAATGTATTTAGATCAAACTTTAGTCACATACAAGCTAAATCCAGATAAATAAATCTCCATATTGACATTTGAGAAAGTTCCCCTTTCGACTAGAGGCTCAGATAACATTTTAATTCAAGCAAAGCGACCCCGAAACAATATATTGAAAGGAACACCGGTTGAACTTTTCCTTTTTATTGACAAAGTTAAATTAGCTGCCGTTATATCAGTAACATAGGAACGGAGTTAAAAACACATTTATGTAGTGAAATAAACAAAAAGTGACTGTAATGTAATTTTAATTACAAAAAAGTATCCCAGGAGCATTTATGTCATGGGAGTTCAATCAATGATCTGTGCCATTAAAGGCTCCGGACATCCTGTGAAAAAAATAATTAAACGTGACATCACTCATGTAATTGAATTTTTTTACACATTTATGAAGTAAAATGATCCAATAATGAACCTATATCGTAACCAAATGAATTACAATTACAGAGGTATTACTAATATTGGGGTTTTTAAATGTATATTAAAAATGCTTTGTCGAGAGGACTCATTGTGAAAGAAAGAAATATATGAGAGGTCCGCTTCAGTGTTACACAGCACATCAGCTTTCGAAATAAATTTGCGTAAATTGTCAAGAGCATTGGTACCCTTTTGGAAACCTTCAAAAGGTACCCGGTGCCGTAGGAGCGACGCCGGGTTATGGGGGAAATTTACGTGTCTGATAATTCTTCGTAATGTTCTCAGCCAATCTCTCAAGTATGCCAATCCGCAATTGGTCTGTGAACCGCTCTCATTGTGGCAGGGGACCCGAGCGCACCATTGGGACAATAATTATGAGTTTAATGGTGATGATGAACTTCATTATCATGTATGTAATAGTTATAAGTAGCGTCCTTGTACACTTTTCAAACATGTTTTGTTTCTTGTAATTTTATTGTGAGTACAAAATAAATATATAACTGCACATACATACCCGTACATACACTTTTTTTTATATCGACACAACTGATTTATAAACTGTGTACCTAAATGAGTATATTATAATCAGAAAAATCTGAAACTGCTAAATTGAAATAATAAAAGACAAATTTTGAAATTTCAATTGTAGAAATTACAATGTTTGATATAATTATGTGTCCCCTATATTCGGATTTAAAGTACCAGCACAAACACCGTATATTTTTTCATAATTTAAATTATTTTAAGAAAATCTAGCGCAAATCTTGACTATTTCCTTCATTTGTGAAAGTGGAAATATGGAGCCTAAAATGAAAAAAAGGGACTGACAATTTACATAAATCCTATATAAATGTCAACAAGAAACAAAAATCCCTTCTCATGCGAATTCAATTTGGACTAGTTCATATTTCAAGTATGTACTGAACGCTGTTTTGTGAAAATTGGATATTTATATACTTACATATATTGTCATTGGTTTTGAATATCAATGACCAAATTGGAATACTGGAAAACCGCCTCAAAACAGAATTCATATTTTTGGAATATCATTTTGATAAATATTAATAAATATAAAGTGATCTTATAAGATCCGGTAGAATTATTAATTTAATGCCACGTAATTATTGAACCAAACATTTTAGCTACCTTTTTAAGTATAGTTTATTTAACGCCCTCATATATCACACATTAGTAATACCGTACTTAATTCCCTGTGTCGCAGGTGCCGGGAACATACGAAACTCATTACAAATATTCAAAACTTGACATTTATCTGTTAAATACAGGCGTTAAATCAACATACGTCATGTCCATAATTCTGTCAAATAAATTATTCAGTTTTTCAATTTCTATAAAATTTGTAGTTAGTGGATTTTCTTATGCAGCTGATTAAGTATCCTTTTAAATTCACTTGGAACTTTATATTACGAAGATAAGATTAGAATTAAGTAGTTCAAAATCTTATGAACATTTTCATTATTCCTCTTAGCACACTATTATAGATAACACAAAAAGATTTTACAGCTATTTTGGCATAATTATGACACGGGTACAAAAAGAAAACCAATCATTTTATTTTCATAAACCATAATTACTGTACTTTGATTATAAGTCTGATAAGATAAGGAAGTAATAAATAAAACTGTCTTAGGTCGTATTGCATTACAAAATTGAGATATTCTGTCAGGAAACTGATTTAACTTGGATAAATGATGATAAAATATATTAGCTTCAAACATTTAAATAAAGTTACACAAAGGAAAAAATAAATGCTTATTACAATTTCAGTCTCAAAGAGCGAATCAAATCAACTCAATCGAAAGTTCCTAGGAGTTTGGATGGATAATTAAAGGGAAATTCAGAAAACCGTGAACCAGAGGTCGAGTTCCTAACGGTTTTTGATAGGTGAAAACTTCTCCAAACATTCGTTATTTCATTAATTCAAAATAAAATTTTTGATATCTTTCTAACTCGTTAATATCTTTTTACAAAAAAAATATAATTATTTAGCAATCTCATACGATTACAGTCTTTCTGCTTAGCTTGCTTCAATTGTAAGTTAATAGCAAAATTAATAAGTTATTTGCAGTAAGATACAGTCGATAAATTACTATTTCAGAAATATTCGGTCAGCTTAAAGACTTCCAACACTTGGATCAGGCACTAAACCTTCTACCAAGTTTCAACGGAGTACCGTGCTGCAATACGCTCCAATTCTTGTCAATTATTATAACAACAGACTTGCGTCAAAGAAAACTTAAGTAAATTAAATTGATAGTATTTTTCAAATAAACGTTTTGAAGACATATTTCATGACATATAACAATTGTTTTGGTATTTTGGGCTAGGGGTAGTGCGAATACATTATAATAATATTTATACACTAAGCTATAAATGCTAGGTGACTAGAAGCTACGTGTTTTTAACCGGATGACGTTAAAATGCGGAACTACATATAAAACTTCCATACATGAGGGTGCAATCGCAGTGAAGGCATGACAAATGAATTTTTTGTGAATGAAAATTCACAATTTTTAATAATGTACCAAAAGTAAAAATAACACAAAAAAAAAGATTACTTACGCTCGCAATAGTGTTTACAAATATTGTTAACGTTCGAAATTACGCTTAGTAATTGTCTGGTAGGTTTGAGTCTTTTTATAGGAAACCAGTGCTCTCCGGCGCCTCAACCACGATATCTTTCATGTTACGTTTGATTTTAGAAAATATTCGATTTTTTTTACATTCATAATAATATGCAATTATGATTTATTTAACAGCTGTATAAACATAAATAGCAGTAATTATATTTATTGCTTTACATATAAAAAAACACAACCACATCACCACATAAGATTTGTTTTTTCTTGCAGATGACATGAAAGTACAGAAATGAAAAATTAAATAAACATTTGCATACTTTTTTGCTATGTTTAAAAGGTCACTATGAACTTTGCCACAAGGTTATCTTGACTGTTTAAGACTGAGGTATTTACGGGCTGCACCATGCATCAAAATAAGTATGAAAACAGTATAGATAGATTCCATTCATGTTTTTAAATATTATTGGATATATATTAATAGAATGGACCTTTCATAAATGTCAAAGGTATCTAGAATGAACATTAGCAGTGCTTTTGAGAAGAAAGACATTTTTTCTTACAGTTAATATCGTAATGAAAAAATTTTGAGATGTACAACATCAAAAAAAACTAATCTAGTTTTATCTTAATAATAAAAAAAATATAATAACTATATTAAAAACCCGTGTTTGACATAGTCATTATATAGTCTGTAACGTTACAATGAAAGATGTAGATATTTTAAGAAAATTTAATGTATTTAAGAATTCCTGGCGGTTACAATGACTAAAATACAGTAGTTACAAGATTAAGAAACTAAAAAGAAGGTCACTTGTAAATAAGAAGGTATGCCCGTCGCTTCTCTGGCGGGCAGCGCACGAAGACCTCGGCGACTGGAGCGTGCGTTTAAGGCGCACGAGACGATCGGAGTCCCCGGCGTTCAGCGCACGAAGACCTCGGCGCCTGGAGCGTGCGTTAATACGCACGAGACGCGTAGATTGTCTGGTGTTCCGCACACGGAGACCGCCTTAACCAGGCGTGCGTTAGGGCGCACGAAGTATGTAGATCAGCATGAGACTCCTTCAAGTTATCACTGTTGTGACCCACACGTGAGAGACTGTCAGCGTCGAGATCCAAGAGTTGCGACTCACACGCGAGAGAGACTGATAGAGACTGGTAGTGTAGAGATCCAAGACTTGCGACCCACACGCGAGAGTGACTGCCGCAATCTCGTCACAGCTCGCCTTTTATATCTCACATTTTCTCCAATGATTCTCTTACTATGTTCTATTTACAAATTTAAAATTTCTATTCAGCCTTAATAAATAAAATTACCAAAAAGGATAAAAATTATACAAGTTAAAAATAAAAGTAATCATAATGACAATAATTTAGAACATATGTCAAACATTTGACAACAATAACAAAACATTTAACTAATAAAATATATAAAGAAATTACAGAATAAATGGTTAAAAGATACAGGAAATTATAAAAGAAGTTAACCAAAGGAGTACTATAAGAGTTACAAACTATGCGAGTGCCAAAATACTAGATATAAAAACATGTAAGTATTGTAAATACTACAAGTCATACCCGTATAAAAAGCAAATTCGTTGCCTCTTGATCGACAATGGGTTGATGAAGCCTGTGATATTACACATACATCCATGGACTGCGCAGAGTATTAAGGATAAATGGATGATAAGGATGTTGATAGTATTTTCATCGAAATAAATGTATAGTTTAGTAAAGAAGGAAATTTACCGTATCGCTTAACACGAAATAATATTACTCAAGTCAATTTGATGATCAAAGGCATTCTGAAGTTTGGTATCAAGTATTTGAGTAAGTAACCGATCCAGATAAATTACACCAACTAATTTATCTCATGCTTTTAATTAATTTCGGTACATCTTTCAATATATCCGATCCTTTTTTCGGGTTCGTCTCCCAATATTCGATATTATACGACCATGGAAGGACCATAGTATTTTAATGTTATCTAAAGAATATTGGTAGCTCTGGAGTAAGTGAATATCAATGAAACAAATATACTTATTATGTTGGAACACACCTTATTGTATTTAATTTGTAATTGTATGTAATTGTCAACTAAATACTAATACTCATACTATGCATGTATTAGTATACTCAATATTTTTTCTTATTATAAGTCATTGAAATGAAATAAATTTTATTCGAAGTTGGTTTCAGAAACACTTTTCGAAAGTCAAAGTACGCCATCACTTCATCAAAGCCCTACCGTGGATGGTCCTGCAAAAAGAATCGGCAAGAAACTCCCAAGAGATTTTTTCCTACTCACAGTTATAGTAAGCATTTACTATTATTTATGACTATATATTAAGATCAAAAGTCAGTCAAAAGATCCAAGCAGGCTTGTCTTTAAAGTAATCAGTTAGTAGGTATGTAATAACCTTACTTCATAAGAATTCCTAAGACGTAAGTTTTTTATTTACGGTATGGCATTTCTAATGGAATATTATTATACATTTCTACACATCCATCCATCCATGAAAAAGCTACCAGTTTTGCTATCTCTGAAATTAGGTACAATCAGTACATTGTGTACATCACCCTTCGTAAGAAACTAATCAGAGTATTTTTTATCATATATAATATTATCACAACATACAACACAACAACAACAACAAAGACCTGTCTTTGTTATGACCCAACAGTTAATATATTGATTTATTTACAGCGATCTATAAGCGAGTTCCTTGTACACACTCCCAGTGATGGTAAATAGGAAGTGATGTAGTCTTAGAAAAGCGCATTAACTTAGAAAAAGCCTATTGACTCTTGATCTAAAATCACCTACACTGTAATCGAACGGGACTATCACCTGTTATTTCTACAACATAACGAAGATTCCACACTTTTCCCTGATTAGAGTTCCTCTTCTCTAAAATCAGATATCAGCTTTCACATTTTATTTCAGTCTTAAGGTCAAATTTTTCCCTTGTAGCTTGCCTGCGTTATATAACGTATCTATGCAGAGTTACGTGTTTCAAGATCCAACGGTTTACTCCATGCATTGTCTGTCGGTCGATGTTAGACCTTATTTATTTAACCTTTTTTATATCTAATGAAATGTTACAAAAGGTGGGCTTAATATTAGAAATATTCTCTACCAGCTGACCTTTAAGAGAACAGAAAACATCGAAGGAGGTATGGAGAGGTAATACATGTATTAAAGGAGCTCATAAGCCAATATAGCTTAACTTAGCTTGCCAATTTTCATAGGTTAACTTACTCATATCTCAAAAGCCTTTACAAGTGTTATGGACCACCTTTTAATGTGTGATAATCGCAGTCAGTAGAATATAACAATGCTTCGGGACAAACGGAAGCTATTATCATTTACATCACAATCAGTATTTTGTGATAGTTCACTTGCTCCAAGTCAAATTTATTTTAGTAATTCAGGCAATGAATGATATAGCGTTTATATTACATAAAGGGTATTTTAAGTTAATTGTAAATTTTTCTTTTACTATAAAGTAAGGAGCATATTACAATGGATACTTAGCTCATTAGCCTTTATTCATTGACAAATATTTTTAGCGTTAAGTCAGTGGTACTTAATAATTGAGTTAGGATCAAAATAGATATTTCACTGACGATCGGGTACTAACAATAACGAAGTTATTATCAATATAGCATCCTATCTAAATGATAGCAATTCAGCTTAGTTTATTAGCAATATCGCGCGTCCAAACATCAACACATTAGCAGGTAGTTATTGCACGTTCCCATATATCAGATACATAAACTTACGATTTACGATCAAATTTAGCGAAAGTTACATAAAAATACCAGTATTTTATACTAATACAGTACAGTGGAAATGCTGGTTGCTGTCTTGATTCTTTTGTATAGGATTCTGCGACTTCGTAGCGTAATAATGCTATCTCATAAATTATTATAGGACCTTGAACCGTGGAATAATGCTTTTATATACCGTGACAATTATATACATTCTTTGTGCTGTTAATTTTATTTAATTGTTAATCATATATATAAGAATTTAACATATTGAATAGTTAATATACAGTTGGTACACAGGTACTGATAAAATCAAACTGAACTTTATTCCAACCAACGTAGGACTGATCAAAACACATAAACCTAAATTGAAAATTTAATCTTCTATTATAACTCAATTTATTGTGATATAAGTAATATTGTTTTAAAAATATAACAAAAAGTTACGATAAAACACAATAGTTTATATTGTAATGAATAATAATTATTTATGTTTTTGTTCATTATGACCTCTTTTTTAACAATAAGATTGGGATAGAAACTTACCTTGTATTTAATTGCATCAAAACCTCCACGACTTTAATGTTGTCTTTGACAATTCTATTTAGAAAATCGATTTATTTCTTTTAGTCGATTTATTTTAGTACTGAATCACTAATTTTATGCATCACGTAAAAATTCAAAATTCCTTGTCCTATAAATATCATGGTGTTTTTCTAAAGTTCACTGGTCAACTTAATCCGTAATTTACTACGTTACAGTTACTTCTATTAATATATTTTAACGTTTCACTCAAACCACGTATTATTCGTTTGGTTTTATTAATTTATACATCGTTAATAGGTATAGCCAATACCAATAAGTTTTCCGCACGAAAACTCGGTAATCGTAACGGCTTCGGGCAATGACGCGACGGGTTCGCGATCCTGAAACGTACTAGCGCGCGACAAGCTGTACTTCTTCACATTTACTTCGTGCGCCGAGGGATGCGCACAGCATAATATTATTAAAAAAATATTTTATATTATAGTTATATATTTACAAAATAACGATCAAGGGTTGAAATTTGTTACATATTTCGGTTTTATTCGAGCATATAATATTGCTTTTTAATGGCACGTAAAACTCAATGTTATGCGATCTGCTCTCCATCTACTCATTTGTAAATCGTATCGGCCGGCATTATGTAGGTGTCAGAATTAATTTGAATATACCTTAATTATTTTTATTGATTAAAAACCTTAAACCCAAACTCGGAATTATATTAGAACTCAAACAAAAATACGGGCGTCTCCTTAGTAAAGAAACTACATAATTTTCTATTTCTTTATCCGCTACACTTCTGCTCTTTTCATTTCTTTCCAACAATGCTCTAACACTGTATTAGTTCTCGTACAATGGTGGTGGCTGTGATCGCCCTTTAACTGCCTGTTAGCTATCAAAAATTAATGTAAAAATGTGTTTTATTTGCAATGTTGGATAGCTAGTTAAAATTGTTTCTTTTTTGGATAGCAGCTGCCGTTATTGATTTCCCAGAGGCGGTGACCACTTCGCTGACTCTAAACATAAAGAAAATATTTGAATAGTTATTATTAATGGTTAGTAACTTCAATCCAAATGCTGTAGTCCTCGAGCTGTTATTCACTGAGCTAAGCTGTCTAAGGGTATGTTTTGTTTTCTTAATTTACAAGATATAAAAGTTTTTCATTTAATGTCTTCTATAGTTTTTGAGTTGAATTTATTTTAACCAATAAGTAGGGATTAAAAAAAATTCAGATATTGGTATCGATACTTAACAATGAAAAACTTCATCAAAATACTATTTAGCATTAAAGGTTATTAAATAAAAGCTAATAAATGATAAAAAAATAAAGTTAAAAATAGTTAATCCTATATTGGAAAATTATAAGTTGGTGGTTTCTCCGTTGCTTCGCTGCAGTTTCTCCGATTCCTCACCGGATAAAGAAGTAATTATGATTGGATGTTGTTCGTGCTTCGATAAATCAAACAATAATAGTATATTGTATCTTGTCGATCTGTTTTCAATTATAAAACGAGGAATCATAAATCATGATTACAGTTTATAATAGAAACAAGGGATCCACCTTCGCTTAGCTTTCAGGGATGTTACATTACGCATTACTTTAAAAAATAACAATTAGAATAATTGCTACTCGTTTTTATCAGGCGTTTTATAATCTTTTCAACTTTATCCCGCGTACGCTACTAAACACTTCACGTGATTCATCATATCTACTGGTAGGAATTAAAAACCGCATAGTAAGTTATGAAATTATCGCGTTCAGAAAAACAGACAGGTTTTGTTTTCTTTTTTTTTTTAATTTTGGAAGATATATTAGAAATTACTAATATAACAATGATGTAATACAAAAATATTCTCTTGTATTCAACATTGTTAAAATTAAACCTTGTAAAAGGTTTCGCAACAAAAGTCAAGTTTTCTATATATATAAATATACCTACAATTTCTATGATACAAATTCAAAATGATTTAATCATTTAGGTATTTTGTGAATACACTTGTTTATAAATGCCTTAAGATTGAGGAGAAGAAACGTCGTAAACAAAAACTCCACAGCATATCTTTTAAATGAATATATGACAATAACAAAGTAAGTTTTAACCTATACGGAATGTGTTGTGTTGGCACTTTTATTCCAGGCGTCCTTGTCATTTATACATTCATTTATACCATAATATACTTTACCTTTACTTATGCTTTAAAACGTTGCTTAAAAACATTGTTATGCTATTATAGATAAAATTAATGCGGGGATGCATGCATAAAAACCATGGACATCTGAATCAGGGTAAAGGATAGGGTAGAATCTCTTCCGTAGGTATTGTTTATAAATAGAGAGAGAGAGAGTATAACAATATAATAACAGTAGAATATTTTTCTGTTAAATGTACATTATTTTATTTTATGATTTACTTACTTTGCAGAAAAGTCAGAGACGGGGGCGTTATCGGGTCAATCATCTTTGATTTATACTTTATCGGAGCCGCAATTAAAACAAAATTAGGTCAAGCGACCATTCCAATGGACAACCAGTGGAACCCACCAATGTGCCGCCCTAGGATTGGTTCACGGTAACACGTTACCGCTGGTAACCAATCGGTGACCGCACAGATCCCCAATGAAACATTATTCGTAAAATTACCTATTATTGGCATTCATGTATTACTTATGTTATTTCCCTTCCTTTTGTACAATCTTTGTTAAAAAAATTATACCAAATACTCATCAAGAAACCGCCTTTTTGTCTGGAGTAAGCCGCCAGATTGCTCTTTCGGGAAACACAAATTGGTCCTTCACACCTGCGGCTACATACTTTAATATCAAATCGTATTCCTGAATAATGTGAAAAGAAATTCAAAGTTACATATTTAGTTAGTATAGCGTGATGTTAAATTTAATATTTATCGAATTCTCGATTGAAGTTATTCCCATTTGAGCCACAACTAAATCGTGCGTCGGTTTGGTTGACAAATGGTAAGAGTTTATTTAATAATCGATGCGATTCGATAATATACCAGAAGGCCTATATATATATATATATATATATATATATATATAACCCCTGATTGAAAATATTGAGAATACAGTTGTTTATTTGCTACTGAGCAACCTCTCAAACAGCAAAGAAAGGATGGAAAAACCGTGACAAGTCTAGAAATGTAACCAAGACGAATCGTAAAATTTTCAATATCGTAATTCATCTTTCATAAAATAGCGCTTTATAGTATAACATTCAATTTTATTACGTTAATAAGATGTTTGTCATTTACAACGAAAAGCTGCACATTAACGGGCAGAAGAATAATGTTTTTATGTAATGAAAAACTTAAAAAAAATATCATGGCTGGTTCTGGAAGGAAGTTTGTAAGTAAAATTTCCATGTAACGTTGGATTAAGCTGGGTTGTACAATGCCCAGCGAACTTCATCAGAAGAATCTGAGTACCTTTTCTTGACATAGCTTAGTATAATATACGAAGATATAAGTGACATAAAAATGCCTGAAAATAACCAGGTCTGCAGCATTTTCTTGTAGTAATGAAAATATTAGCTACTGCAATATATATTGTTTTTAAAAAATGCGCTAAGGCATTTCGTTTGCCATTTCATGATAAAGTCCATTTCAAATCGACTGTAGAAGCAAAACAAAAAAACTAGCAAAATAATTTCAATGACAATGATATGAAGAATAAATTTCAATAACATAACGTACAAGTAATTAAAAGACAGTTAAAATTTCTGTTGGATCTTCAATATTCTTAATAGTACATAAAAGTACATGTATTAAAGAGATTTTGTTGGTGACATCTGCAATATCCGTAATACTAGTTCCTTCGCAAATATTTTATAAGGAAACAAAACAACATTGCATTGTTTATAGGCGACACATATTTCAATTATCCGTTTTTCCATCCCCATTTTCTTATAACCGAAATCTTTGGAACAGTCTGTTTCTTACTCAAGAAACGTATCGTCGTCTTATCAGAAATGAGTTTTGATGTTATACTTGTGATCCAACATAGTTTTCTGATTTGTTACAATGCATCTATAAATATGTAATGTCATATGTATAATCGTTGGTAAGAAATGATCGTGCAGCTTTTGAAACAGATAAATTGCGTTATAATCGATTTTTCAACGAATTATACATTCAAACAAATGGCAAAGAACAACGTCTAACTATCTTTATTATAGTAAAAAGTAACGAATTTTTCTTTGATTTCTTTTTTTGCGATTATTTATTTTAAATTACGCAAACAATGTCAGCAGTATATTATAAATAATAGTATCATTGAGAGAATTTCGTTTTAAATGTTTACATAGAAAATACAGTGTCATATGCTCATATCCCCACGTTAAGTTTTGTAAATCGTGACATTGACAATGTAGACCTAACCACCAATAAAGACTGGAAAATAAACATTAACTTTCATATAAAAGTCTACCTTTACCGGGTTTAGAATCTAAGTTGCTATACGAGGAAGTCAGAACCACTACAAACTGGGTTTTAAGGCTATGTCCAAGTTGAACGATCATGTAAATCTATGTTGGAAACATTCGGATGGCATAATGAGAAATATTAATTGGAAATTGACCCCTCTACTACTCTATACTGGAAAATCATAACGTACATATATTATATATGCATATATGGTAGTGTGTACTCAAGTCCTTAATTACACGCTAATAATATAATATAATTTTATTAGTAATTAGTGGCCCGCCCCGACTTCGTTCGGGTTAAAAAATTTATTATATTTCTTCATGGAAATATACATATATAGCCTAAGTTCATCCGGATTTTATGAGATAGGTGCCGTGTTCAAAAGATTATTTTCTGCATATACACAAATTCACAAAATTCGCAGTGTGTCTTTATAATATTAGTATAGACTATTGGTTAAACCTATTTACGCTATTGCATTATAACCATGAATTGCGTCATCCCATATGTATTAGTCAGCCGTACTCGTAAAATTATAAATGTTTTTATTAGAATTTATAAAATAAGATTATACAAATTTACTTGTATTTTAAGATTGATCCAATTTAATATTTAAATAAGAAACAAAGGCAAACAATAAAAGATTTAAACAGCTGATTCGTTGTTGATTGAACGTGATGAAGTTCAGGAAATATGGTTGTTTGAGAACGTTGCTTAATAACTACATAATGTAAATAATAATTCATCGTAGCTCTACGCAAGGCAATAAACAAGATAAATCTACTAGGAATTTAAATGATTCTACGTATATTAACTGTCATGAAACCTATAATATGTATTTAATTATTATAATATATTATATATAATTATATTATTTATTTTTATTATTATATTTATTTAATTATTATTATTAATTATTTTATTACCTATATGTATTTAATTATTTATACCGATTATTGTATCACAATGTAGAAATATTTTACATTAATACTTGATACTTTATTTAACGTACGACGTAAGAAGTCGTAGATAAGGAGAATCCTAGCAATGATGGTAGATAGTAATATGTAGTTACATATAGTGCTAAGTTTACAATGGGCCTTACAAAATTAAAGCATGCATAGGAGAGAGCTATTTCAATGAACGATTGAATTCGCAATGAAATGCGAAGGTAGAAGGTTACCGACATTACTAACATAATTGGCCAGCTGTAGTAACAATACAGGCCAAATTGTTCCAAGAATCGATATCCGCTGATGATGTAAGGTTTTTGATTTACGTCTACACTCGATACAAGTAATTTCAGTAAGTAAGGGGGCTCTTCAATCATTCAGATTCTACGTATATTATCTGTAAAAATCAATGTAAAAATATTTCATTATCTATAAATGTTATAGGAAGAGGATGCAATTAACACTTCATCCAACGCCGAATCCAAAGGAACTTCTATTATAACAAACGATATATATATTATTATATATTATTATTATATATTATCTTCTTTTATATACGTCAGCTTCAGAAGCTAAGGACCAGCTCAGTAAAAATGCGCTAACTAAAGAAGGCAGTTTAGCAATGGACTAGGCTGATAGATCATTTATTCACAACCACAACACTGACCCGAAAATAAATTTTAATAATAAAATGAAGTATAACATATGTATGAATTATATTTTCTTTACAGTAAGTCAAGTTTTAATTTTTCCAAGAATTTATAGATCACTGTATACATACAGTCAGTAACATTTCGCTTGTTGTCGCCCGTCTGTCTAGATTACGTTCATTTTATTGCGTTTAACAATATCCATTTGCAGACTTTTCAGTGCGACTATTTCCTAGGTCAATGTTAAACTGTATTTCAACCTCCACCTTCAATGACTGAGTTTTGATGTACGGTTTTGATGTATGTGGTGAGTGTACGAGGAAAAAGATTATTAGTGATACTAATAATAAATGAATTTGAAATGATATCAATACTGAAGTCCAGTTTTTGGTAATAACTTTTCCCGCTGGGCTATGTTCCAAGTTTGCCGGGGCGGATAATTGGTTTGACCGATAAATAATTACTCTCACCTGTTTGGTTATTTTCGGTGTATCCTTTATTAAACGGGTTAAAAACCTTATAGTATAACTCGCGTGTCCGTCTGTCTCCCCATATCAGGGTTTTCCCAATTTGCTGGACGAAAATACTTAAATTTATTACTCTTAAACATTAAGGTTGTAAAATGAATTTGGAAAGTGAAGTAGAAACAAAAAGAAATGCATTTTATTTTTATTTACAAATACATAACATATTCATAAAGTCTAAATATGAACTATAGGCGCCCTAAGCCTAAACCTATTATAATAGAAGTTCCTTTGGATTCGGCGTTGGATGAAGTGTTAATTGCATCCTCTTCCTATAACATTTATAGATAATTAAATATTTTTTACATTGATTTTTACAGATAATATAATGTATATTTATCGTTTTTACGTATCAATTCAATATGTTTATATTCTAACTTATCCATAAAACCACTAGCCCTGTTTAGATGGATGGTATGTTCACTATTAAATAAACTGTTTCTTTAGTTTATTAACTTGCTGTTAGTCGAAGCGGATTTGCCAGCAGCACGTTATATCATATATACGAGTATATTATACCATATCGTCCAATAGCGAATTCATTATACGCCTAGAACATTTTTTTTTTTTCACAATTAACTGGAAATCTACTAAATTACTTTAAGGCTATTATTAACCTGCATTATCTTTATAAATTGCCTTCGAGGATCCCGCGGGAGCGATAGAACTATCGTTTATTTTGCGTTCTCAATAAAAAATACCAGTGTCTGCAAGTGCCGAATCACGGTGAAACACATTATTTACATACCCCCGGGAGCCAACTTCGTGTGGTTTGATTGTCGAAGGATACGTGGCGTGATTAACTAAGGTAAAGTGTACCATGCTTTTTTTTCCAACCTTTCTAGAACTTTCCATAAAAGTTCTTTATACACTAAAGCTTATGTGTCAATTCCGTAAAAAGTAGAGTCAAGGGCCTCCTCAGCAAAGCAATTTCATCAGATTCAAATCGTAAAACCTATTTGTATTAAACAATTACTGGAAAATTACCATTGCTTCTCTGATCGCCATAGTTGTTGAGCCTAAATATCCTGTCCCAAAGTTGAACATCACTCTCCACCACCTAAAACTTATCCATACTAGCCCACTGTTTTTTTTATTTAAACTTTTTATATATTGAGTTTTACGAAAAATAACATAAAAATTTAGTTGATATATTATTTACAAAGAAAAATGTTTCTTAAAAAAACTAGGATATGAGTGAAATGACAAGAATCGAGAGTTTGGTAATCTGAAGATCGCTTAAAATATCAAACCTTCTTTTAGTGGGAATAAGGAATTACTAAGTAAATTATTTAAGTAACTTGTAACGAGGGAGTTTGAGCTCTACGCTTATTAGCAGGCAAAGTATTCCAGAGACAAATCTCAAGTATCTGTTATAGTAGATAAAAGAATATTGAGAAGTAATGTACAGGAATCTTTCGAAATTTAAAAAATAACAATCGCTAAAAATTCATCATCATTATCATTGCAACCCATAATTGTTCCACTGCTGGACGCGGGTCTCCTTTCACAATGAGGGAGGTACATTCCACCACACTAGCCAAGTGCAAAAAAATTTATGGAGAACAGCACACCTGAGTGTGCAGGTTTCCTCACGATGTTTTTCCTTATAGAAGCAAGTGATAGTTAATTTGTAATACGCGCATAGTTTAAAAAACTAGGGTGCGTGCCGGATTCGAATTTGATGCCTCTGTGCTGCTATTCGAATCAAATTTTAAAATAGTAGTAAAATGTATAGTACAATGCTACAGATATTTAGCTAAAACTATTCATAATTTTATTATGTTATTTAAGATATCTTTCTAAATTGACAATTATATTGTACTCAGTATAACGAGAGGACACGACAGACTAATATTAATCAGTGTTAATTTTGCCACTAGCGGTTCACCCATACTACCGACCTCACACAAAGTTCTTCGGCCGTTCAACTATTTTTGATTGTAACTATAGAGCTATCGGCTAGTACTTCGTATCAACTAGTAATACGATAGATCGAAGTTTCAGACCATATACATAAATCCTTTTGAAAAAGAAAATTGTCACCTTTAAAAAATACAAAATATATCTACGAGAGCTATTTAAAGAGTTGCATCTTTGCGTGGTCATTCATTGTGCGCACTGCTAAGGGCTGGAATAACTTGCCCGCGTCGGTGTTCCCGCCTTCTTACAATGTGGGAGTCTTCAAGAGAAGAGTGAATAGGCTTTTATAAGTTAGTGCGTTCAACATCTTACACTTCATCACCACTTTCCATCAGGTGGGATTGTTGTCAAGCATTAACTTATTCTATGTAAAAAAAACATATTAGTTTTTCCATGATATTTATTAAGTCAACCAAACTTGAATGTAAATGATACGTATTGTTTATAAGGGAAACTGTGACTGATTGTTACAGGAATGAGTAGTTACAGCAGCAATGGTAACTCAACAGATAATGCTGTATTAACGTTACAAAATGACACAGAATCACGCTACCAAACACTTAGCGCAAGCTAGAGACGCTAGAGTTGTTATGAAATGTTTGAACATTTAACATAACAAACGCTGGTTATTAACATTTTCATTTTTTCGCAATATCGATCTAAAACATGGTAAAAATGAATATAATGCTTTATTTGTAACCAATCTACATTTATATAAGAGTGGACGTATAAAAAAACTGAAGATGAAAATATATCTGTAGTTACATAAGAAAACGCAGCAGCTATTTTGTTTAATGACAAATTTTTGATAACTAAAAAAATCGTAGAAACAGAAAAGGATTATGATTGTCTCATGTCGCTAACAACATCATTTGAACAATTTAAAAGAAGCGAAATAGAATCTCGCCAATCGAACCTCTCATAGTATTATTACACAATTAAAATTATTTTTAATTCTGAATCCTAAATAGTTTTTTCGTCAAAAACAACCAAGTTATAGAAAAAAATGTAAAACTTTATAAAAAAATATATATGTAGACTGCTTTCTACTCTACTTAGATTATACTTTTCCAAACGTTATACTAACCGGCTCGTTGGTCTAGGGGTATGATTTTCGCTTAGGGTGCGAGAGGTCCCGGGTTCAAATCCCGGACGAGCCCAATTCTTTTTTAATATACAATTTCAAAGTGATTAATAAATATGTTTTGTATATTATTATGACTATTTATAATTATTTATTAAATTATGTGGATTAAAATAATAAATTGATATGTATAAATTTATTAAGGATAAGTATATAAGATAAGCTTACATAATGATGATAATGATAAGATAAAACTCCTGAACAGATTTGAATGGTACTTAGCATGTTAGTAACTTATATTAAAGATACTAGCATATTTTTGACCCCAGAAAATGGAGCTGTTCCTGTGGAATAGGTTTAAAACAAATTCTACATTGGACATTCTATTCAGCGGATTTTAAATAAAGTTTCGTATTTTTGGTTGCAATAATTATAATACATTAATAATGTTTTTAATTCTTAGAACTTTAGTTAAAAATCGGTGCTCGTTTTGCATCATTGTTTTTGGTATTATTATACAAATATAACTATTCCCAAAATAATGAAACAAAAATATTATGTGGTACACTCTACATATAATTTTAAATTTACTAAGATAATAAAAAGAACTTCATAAAATTTTATCTTTACTGTCACATCTTAAACCGAAAGACGAGGCGATCAAGAACTATTCGTATAGTTTCCCTAGACTTATCTATTCTTACTTGGGCATTCAAATGGAATATCTTCTTTCCATTTCGATCCACATCGGTCGGGATTGACTAAGAATCATCCTCGTAGTTTCTTTCCGTGAACGTGGCCGGCGACATTCTCTGTCTTGTCTGATTCATTTACATCTCTTTCTTTTATATTAATAATGGCCTTTCTTTTTTTCTCTACGTGTATTAAGAAAAATGAATGAAACCTGTTCGTTAAACATAATCAGACTATGTATGAAACATACATTTTGTATACCGAACAAAAGCGCGCTAACAGAGGTCCTGCTCGTGCTAATGGGGTAATGCCCATCACTAGTGTCGATGGTTATTAGTCGATTACTCGAATAACCTCTGGGTGTCATATTCAATTCGGATCATATTCACAATTCAGTTTCGTCGATTTTATCGTTATCTTTAATGCGATATCTATAAATGGCGCCGTATCTATCATGTTAGCAACAGATTTCATATTTGTAATTATTTCTATAATTATTTTTCACTAAAACGTAGCTAATAACATAAATATACCGATTGATTTGTTAATTAAAAATTGTTGTTTAAATATCAATATGTCACTCTCAAGAGAATTCACGACAGATAATTAATCATCTAATGTGTCTGTGTAGCTAATTAATTCATCTAAAAAAAGGTCCGTAGTCGTAATGATGTATATTTTACCAAACTGGAGTGGCAGCTGATCAGTGCGACAATTTTTACGGAGATACTAGGTCTATTAGTATACGCATCTATATGGATTTTATGTCTATGTATTTTACAGTCCTTAGTCAGGTCCATACTCTTACAGTCATAGATTTTTATAGCCAATTAATTGTTTTTGTTAAGCTTCTCAAACATCTTCATACTCAAGTACAACTCTATTTTTATACTTCAAAATCTTCGGATTTTTGCTAAATCTATAATTATAAATTATTAACAACAACTATTCATTGTAATCTATAACTAGCTCACTGCTGGGCACGAGTTTATGTCTTACATATAATACGCTGGGTAAAGCCAGAATTCATCAACTGCAAATGGACAGATTACAGATATCATTAAAAATTATGAGGACTTTCAAGTACGCAGTATTTCAGTAAGTATTTCTTAATTATAATTAATATGTAATAAGACCATAGCTTTGATAATTATGGAAGTCACGTAAGATTTGACCTCAAGCCCCCGAAACCGAAATATTGTCAATTTTATTTTACATCGCTTATATTATTAAAAGTTATAGATATAATATATCAGACACAATCTTTATTAAATTGCAATCTTGGAGCTCAGGAAATTATCTTTTCGTTCGAAGAGATGACTTCGTCATAATTAAATATAGCGTGCTCCTCGATTTTTGCTTCTTGGAAAATAAAAACGCCTTGAAGTTTGTCGACTACTTTATTACCTTCGATTAAAATAAATAAAATATCCTAGAGCTCGGCGACATCTCGATGTGTTCAGTAGTATTGCATTTAAATTTACTGAAATCCCAGATTTGTAATTACTACGGAATACAATAATTTACTTTACAGTAGATGCCCATGGCATATAAACTATTTTCACAAAGCAAAGTTCTAACTCCCAGGGGCTATGGCGGTGAGATTACCTTAATACTTAGTATTACTTTACATTTAATTGCTTTGCAATGATGAGAAATAAAGTGAATTTATGGTTCTGCATGTACGTAACAATAAAATATAATTATTTTTCTAATATAACCTTCATATGTTCAACAAGAAAAACTCTAATTAGTTATGAATTTCACAATAATGTAATAAAAAAAACTAGAACCAAATTAATGAGTACAATTGTGAAAAGATTTCCAACATGCACTTGTTAAGTTGGAAATTAATGTACATACATATAAGGTCATGAAATATAATATACAGTATAAAATTTAAATCTCAGAAAATGTAAAATATAAAAACGTATACATAAGTAGGTACTTTTAAAATCGCATAAGGTTTTTATTTATAAATGCACACACATAAATGTACACAGTAATAATTTAGGATAGATTCACTTAATTTAATATAATGATATGAACATTCTCTTAACTTAAATGGCGATTAATGTTTTAATGATAACATAATTTCACTAAATCGAATAAAGTGTAGCTTTACTCTCGATAATTCGATTATTTTTGTATTCGACCTCGCTTTCCATTCTTAGAATATAGATAGACTTTTATTCTTTCAAACTAATCCGAATCAAAACTAAAAATTCTTTTACGTTTCATGGTTTAGCGTAATGTTTAATTATTTTAATCAATTTCAGTATTTAAATAATTACATAAACATAATATTGCTGTTTGTTTTTAAATTCCTACGATTAGCTTACAACTTTTCAATCATTAATAAAATACTTTACATTTATCCAATCAAGTTCAAATACATTCTATCAAACTTGTAATGAATGACACTTCATATTGTTATTTTGAAATATTAATCCAGTAATTAAATTTAATTACTTGACATTAATTATTATAGCTTTCATAGCGACATCAGTCGGCACGACTGGTATTACGATATTCGTTCGTTAAACTAGCACAGTAGCATCACTTTTAGTAACAATATCGTTGCATAGATGGCATTGCACATTGATAGGAGACAAAAAATCTCTTATATAAAATATTTAGCAGGGTATAAATGTGTATACATATTTATATTAATTGTAATCATTTAATAAAAGTAGGAATTGTTTTTAAATATTTTTATATTACTTGTTTATATTGATTATCAGTTATACTTAATTATTATTTGATTTGATCCCATTATTAAGAGTAATTGAAATGAGCCCATATCACATATGATTCGATTTATATTTAAATCTTATCAATCGTAACCACACCGCATGCATCCTTATTCACTATATTCATTAATAATTACCAGTGAAATGTAAAGTCAACTGCCCTCGTTATTTAGCTGCACCATTCACTTCTTCGGCGGCTCTTCTATATTATATTATTAATAATCTATATATCCACTATTATATAATCTACATGCTGAGACAATTACGCTAAACAGTCACCGCGGTCTGCATTGTCAGGCCAGTCACACACGTTGAGCTTCGTGTTGAACATCGTGCCGGGTTGGCAGGTAAACTCCATGGCTTCACCGTTTACGCATCTCCAGTACTGCAATACCAAAAAAAAAATATATTAGGAACTGGTGCTAGTTTGAATTTGGTATTCATTAAGTTTTCTAATTCTTATATAGTCGTTTTCGATACCCAATACATTAATGAATAGAAGTGAAGTCTTGTCAATGGCCTAATAGTCAGATCTCTTATACTGAATTTGGTCAGAATTAAAGTCAATTTTTGGTATTTAATGTTATCTAGAAATGTCATCAATGTCATTTTTTAATGTTTGTTACAAAATCGTTTTATCCTTTTCGTTCGTTCCATTTGTGCTTCCTCGGTTTGAACTCAATGTTGTTTCATAATATTTAGGTGGATTTTACTGGCGATTCGAAGCAGGTCTCTTCGTATAATGAAAGAGGCCTAGAGCATTTCAATATTCTCATTGCTCATACAGTGCGAACTGATATCGGGCTGACTAGTCAAAAAATGTTTCGTAAGTTCTTATGCCGCTCGAAGACTACCGATATAACATAACGAATGCGGTCTTATTAAGATAAAAGAAACTGACACTCAAATTAGTTCTCCAAAATTTGAATATTGAATCATCTTTGGCTTGGCCCGCATTGCTTCAATTGATCGAACACTTACCATTGACATATTATGCCAATGGACTATGAGCATTTAGGTATATTGTAATCGTAATCAGATTTAAAAAACCCACGACGATGTCTACTTAACGAATACTGTATGGTACGTATTATTGCTAGTTACTCGTATATACGAGTACGGTATATACCGCCTAATGGCACGTTAACTGCAAATTGCTCTATTCGCTTCGTGTTGCCGCTACCAATTAGAGCAGTAAGGCAAGCTAAGCACTTTGAAAATAACAACTGTTGCCTATCGTTTGCTATAAGTTGACCGATCTAAAACGATATCTATTTACCTTATTGTTGGAGCAATATATTTTTATTGATAACTTAAATAAAACGCAAGCATGGAACAACCTCCTTGAGACATAGACCAAAAATGTTTTAAGATTGTAAATACCTATGAAATAAATTATGATTCATTCAGTCAAGACTACAAATATTTGATATGTCAATGTGTAGCTATATTACTCGTAAAGTATTAATGAATTACCTCATCTCTATATCTTTAGTAATTGATTTATATTGGTTAGATCGGAGCGTGATTATTTACTGGTTAAATGGTCACATAGTTAATTTTAGTAGATACTACAAACAAGGATTGCTTTTGTAACTAATAACCTCTTCGTTCCGTACTTCGTTAGTATGCGGTGATAATTATAGTATATATTGATATTATATACATTGATAATTCAATTTATTTATGACTTGAGTTTTGAGCAAGTTACCTAAAATAAAAAATTTGCTTCTATGTATAAACATCTTATTGGCATCGTATTTAAAATTCTTGAATAACACTTACTTAAATCTAGTATATATATATCAGGTGACTTGCTGATTACACTCCAATGGTTAGTTTCAACCGTAAGCGTCTGAATTAAGCAACTTTGGGTGCAACCTAAAGTTCATAGGTGTCTAGACAGATGGCAAAATTGCATGAGTGCTTACATGTTGTGGGAGCAGTTAAACCCTGTATCTTGGTTATCGTTAAATTTCAGTCCCTAAACTTTAATTATTAATTAAGGCAACCAAAGACAGACCGGTATGAGGATTTCTGACAATCGGTCCTAGTGGTGGAGTATGCTTCATATTTCCTGAGAGACCCGTGTTTTAATATAGTCGGTTGGAATCATAAGTTTTGTGACATAAATTAATATGACTCAAACAAGTACAATAACAAATAAAGTAGCTCTCTCTACCAAACACAAGTATAACTTAGAAAGCTCATAATTTTCTTCATATTTTGGCAGTTGACGGGATGACGTATAGGAATTATCATAACGCTTTATTACAATATTTATGAACTGTATCTGGAGCATCCCAGAAACACCATGACAGCCTTAAAGTTTATAGCCCAATAGCCCAGCTTATAGCCCAAAGAACGCAAATTATCACCTTATCACAACGCTTCTTGTCGGGCATATAATCTTCTTCACCGCTGCAGATATCGGGACTGTCCACTTCATTTTCCTGGAAAGAATCCAAGTTTAAATAATAATATTTATATAAGCAAGAACTATCGATTTTTATTAATCATTTTTTTGTTATTGTACCCGACTCAATTGTACCTGATTGTAAGTGGTCATAAGTGCCCTCGAATATCTATAATACCAAATTCAGCGTGCAATTTACAAGTTAACACCTGTTAAATATTGCAACGATGCAACGGTGGATTCTGTGACCCATAGTTAGCCAGGCAGGTCAAGAATGCTACCAAATATCGCTATAATTAAACTTGGTAGTACCGACTTGGTACCTCTACCTCGTTCGTAATTAATTCAGCTGCATACACCTTGGGCAGGGTAGGTTCGCTTTTATACAAAGTTGAATAGGATCTACCCTCTAACACCTTATATTTTTCAAAAAAAATCTTTACAACAACGAAAACTAATTACCTATTTGAAGAATTTCGTTAATAAAGCTCAAACCAATTTCGTCAGAGAACAAAGAATATTGGCTTACATAAATATGTAACTCAATGATCTCCACGTATTTAAACAGTAAAATCCTCGGGCAAAATTGGCTTTAAGACTTCGAAAAGTAAAAGGTTCATGCTATTTTCAAACACACCACCCCGACATTGCGTAATATCATTAATATGTGACTTATGAATATGTGAATATGTGACTGTGTAACTATTTTTTTATTAAAGTTGAGAGCTCCAGTGATAAGTATAAAAGCACTGGATGATTCATGTTAACGTCAAACATAAAAACTGGCATGTACACCAAGAAACCTACTTATATTCCCTATAGAATTACAATTATATTGCAAGGACATACCGCTGGTGGTTCCTCTACATCTGGTTTTGTGGGGGCTACGGTTGGAGGTTTATGAGATGGTGCTGAGGTTGTTGTAGTTGTAGAAGATGTCTGTGGTTTCTTTGTAGGTGTAGGTGCAGATGTCGTCGTAGTTGTTGTCGGGACAGGGGCGCCTTCGGATGGATCCGCCGTCGTGGATGGTGGTCTAGCCCATTCCGGCTGTAGAAACAATTATACACAACATTTGTAACGACAAAATTATAACGTCCATTATTATTCTAGAGGATCCTTCAGTAGATTCCGCCAGCGGATCCTTATGAACGGAGTTTCTTCTCAAAGTCTAAAGACCATATATATAAAATAAGGTATATATATCCATATATATAAAGTAAGGGTATAGACCATATATATAAAATAACTCTCAGCAATTTAGGCTTCCTCAAGAAGTTTTCCCTTATAAAAGCAAGTGATAATTAAATTTTAATACGGAAAATGATTTTGCAAAGTCGTGTATTGCATTTGGACTCAGGCCCAGCGGGGACTCTAAACCACTGGGCTATCATTGCATATTGTAATATTGATTGATTGAGAAAGGTCTCTCTTCCACCTATACCTCCACCCTTCTTATATAATTTTTGTATTCCTATGCTTTTGATAATTTGCCCGAAGAAAATTGAAATGCAGTGCACAAGCCGCCATTGTCCTGTACTTATAAGTATATACAATAACAATAGAGTGTCTATCTTGTTATTTCTACACGAGTATTGTTCGTAGTTTCTGCTCATTCAAAGTTAAAGTTACACAAAGAATAATTAAAAGAAGGACAAAGAATAGATTATTAATAAAGAGACTTCATTTCTTGAAAATTATATTTTTCTGAAGCTTGTTCTGAAGTTTTAATAAGGTAGAACAAGCGCGATATTTGAAATAACAAGACAAAAATATATTTATTTGTTTGCACACTGACAACACAACGATAGATTAGAGTACAACTTTCTATTAAATATTGCAGTATTACATAAGGGACTTACACTCTGCTTTCGGTAGGCGACCGCTATGCTGGTTTTCAGTACAACCCTAAGTTGACTAGTCCCATGAGATGGGATATTTGTGCAGCTTCACATGTTACTCAATATGCGTCGCAACTCAAATGTTTATATATCTTGACGATTTTTTTCCTTTCATTTAAATTCTTACTTTTAGAATCTATTAATACATTTAGAAGTACGTTAATGACATGTCAATATATATGTCACGTTTAGTAATCCGTAAGTTCGATAAATATCAGGAGCTGTTGCTAGACCACTCGTGTATCTGCCTGCGTGTTTACGTTTGCCACATGCGGTTCGTTTCGAAAGTACTTGGTAAAATTCAGCGGTGCAAATCAGAACAAACAATGTATTATTAAAAATGTTAAATAAAATGCTCGTTAATACTGTATACAATTTTTATTTTTATTTTATAACTTTAAATTCCATAAAGTTTTGAAGAAAATTAGCAATTAAATTCTCATCTCAAAAATAATAATAGCCCTCAAAATATTAAATAATATAATAAAAGGAATAAGCCCATCGTCACACATTTAGAGGAAAACTTGTGAGGAAACCCAAACCCTTTCAATCTACAGGAAACAAATAATTTCTGTGTCCGTTCCACAGCGCCGAATCCTATATCACGCTTGACCGATTCGATTTGATCTACTTCATAGTTTAATATTCGTCAACTTATACGACGCTTGTTTACGTAAATACAAAGCTAATCAAACGTAAGTTTCAGCCATAAATCTGACTTTGATGACGTAAGTAACTTTTCAAACTTGTTACAAACTTAATAAATCGTTGTGAGCACCACCAACTTTTGCAATATTGGTATATTATTATAACATCCCAGTTTGCGGCTATCGCTTATATAAAGTAACAATGAAAAAATCCATACTTGATATTTTACTCAAATAAGTAATAGCAACTACTAAGTTACGTACGGGATATTGACCAAAATAGAATATTTTTTTAGATTTTTTTTCAGATTGTTTACTCCTTCGTAACTCTAAAAGTAATGGACCACTTTTAATGAAATGGGGCGGAGATAACTTATCATTATAGTGGTATAAAAAAACATAGATAAATATAATAAATAGAAAAATATTCTTACATAAAAATATCCGTCTAAAGCAGTTAAATATTTTGTGATGTAAGAATACCTATTAAACCCTTTGGGGGTTTTGAAATTTAATTAAAAATAAAATACTTTTATGTACAATACACTCATAGACTTAATCTATATCTATACTAATAATAAAATTCTAAGTGATCGCTTTCTGTACATGAACGATATATGAGAAAAAACATTATTACGGTCCTTTATTAACGCAATAGAACCCAAAACAATACTGTGCGATTGTTCCCGCTACTCTCAGAAACGGCTTAACCAATTTCGTTCTGGTTTTCACTAATGTATTGCAGTAAGTGTCATTTAAAATGTAAAGTTTGTTTCATTGCAATCCGTCCATAAATCAAAAAGTTATGAATTAATTTAAAAATTATTAATCATTCTAAAACTATTGAAAAAAAAAATAAGAACGTTTTTCTATTCACGGAACGTTGTATGGTTTAGGCTTACTGGAGACGCGCCAAGTAAAATAATGGGAACACCCTTACACAGTACCTTGAGGGTGATGCGGAAATCTGTCTGATGGCAGAGACCGGCTCAGGAACTCATTCACTGATCACATTCATAAACACGATAAAGACCTATAAATTTATTATTTAACTTATAAAATTATTAAATAAACTATTTAATTTAAATTTAAAACAGATGTAGCTTGTATTATCTATATATTCATCGTGATGTTTGTGAGTAAAATAGCGTAAATTTGATGTCTTCAATTCATAATTACTTTTATATATCTACAAGCTGTGCCCACGACTGCGTCTGCGTGGAATTTAACAAAACAGTTATTTAGTAGAAATAAAAGTAGCCTAAGTTACTCCTTATTACATCAGCTACCTGCCAGTGAAAGTCCCGTCAAAATCGGTCTAGCCGTTTCAGAGATCAGCCGGAAAAAACAGACAGACAGACAAAAATTCTAAAAAATCCTTATTTTGGTATATGTACCGTATATACATTCATATGCATGTAGTAAAAAGCTGTTATTTTAATATTACAAACAAATACTCCAATTTTATTTATTAGTATAAATTATATTTTATTGCACGCGTTTCAACAATTTATTCAAGCATTAAGATTGGCATAAATTATTAAAACTTCATTATTACTAATCTACTAACAAACAGTCCTTGATTGTTTTCGACATCGTACTTTGCGTTAATGTCACTACTATTCAAAGTTTCGTCACAATTGGTTTCAATAGCCCATCACCATCATAACCCATAATTGTTTGAGTTCAGATAAATTTCATTTGTAATCGTGTAAATGACTGAAACTGGGTAAGAGTCTCCAGTTATAACTTAATAGCTAAAAACCCTATTCCGGCATATTTCCCAGTGTGCTTTGGCAGACCTCATGCACCTTTGAAACATTATGATGTATCAATGTTTTTCGTGTTCCTTGTAATTATTTTTTGTAAATATATTACAAACGTTAACGCTAATTCAATGACACACACATTGTCTGTGCAGGTTTTACCTTTCAATACTATACTATAGTTATAGTATAAATAAAGTGTATAAAAGAGTATGTATAAAAGGGATCTTTTAACGCTATATTCTAAAAACAGAATCAATATGGTTTTACCAACACATAGATTGATTAAAAAAAAAATTTAATTATATAGGGTAAATATGAAACGCCTGATAAAATGTGTGATAATTCTTTCGGATGTTTCTCGAAATGAAGCTATGGTTACTAGTAATGAG